>JBBHKE010002002.1:0-61747 GCA_037447655.1 Zygnema cylindricum
AACCTAGCCGCTGAAATTCGACGCGCGATATTTGTTTTGCTATCGAAACAAATGCGCTGTATCCGTTCTGTCCCTATACCGTACTTCGTACTAAATCAAACTGTATCTATACACTAAGTATCTATTTGCCATTAAACCAATTAATCTACATGTGACGATTTATATATTTATCAAACCCTATATATTGTAATATGTGTCCTAGACTTAACGGCTAGAGCTAACGGCTAATGCAAATTGACGGACGACAAGGACCAGGATCAATTCGTGGGTCCGTCAACTAACTTTTGGTAAGTCTACCTAATTTACCCCCTGTCTTCTCTAGAGAGCTTAGGCAGCCATGGATTTAGCTCCCTATCCAGCCTTTAGTGACCACAACAAGTGTGGGGGCTTGGAGAGGGGAGTTAGAGGCAGACTGCCTCTGCCTTTTTCTATCCTATTTACAGACCTAGAAAATACACAAATATCAACAAAGTTATTAGAGAAGCAGTTGGGAAAATACCGCAGCAGTTTGCTATAGCCGCGCGTGCTAGAATCCCAGCACGACGAGCGATGACGATCCCTATATTTGATCTGCTCTTTGTCATGTTTGAAATGTTCCAAGTGGAATACCATATGCAAAACCCTGACCAAGTTCGTGAGTTAATGAATTTCATACGGAAGTTAGTAGAGACCGCCCCTGCCATGCGTACTCGTATAGAAGCAATTCGTGAAGCATTTCCGGACTTAATGTCGAATGCTGAAGTTGTCCAAAAATTTGTCGGACAATTTCCTAGTCGGTCTAAAAAATTTATCCAGAGTTACCTGACTCAAACCTACGGCTTGAATTTCACTTTCGACCAAGCCGCCCAACATGCCGTGGAATACGAAATGCAAAATTGTTGGTGGGAAGCACATGACCGTCCTACAGCTGTCCCAAAACATCTGATTATGTTTTCGATGTTGGAAGACAGGGCATGATGCCCGAATGTGTCCAAACAAAACTGCTACCTGTACATATTGCAAGAAAAACCGGACATTATGTCCAACGTTGTCATTTAAAGAACCCGGAATTTTCCTATCAGAACCAAATTAAGAGTGGTGACATTCCCGCTCGATCCGCAAAACCGACTCTACAGGATAAAGAACCGGAGAAGGACACCACTCCACCTAAGGTATCTTGAAAAGAGTGAGAGCGTTTGGAAATGCAAGAGTATATGGCGGCGATGATGAAGGAACAATTCGCAACCTTCATTACTAAAATGAAGCCACAATTTACAAACATAGCTCGCACTAAATCTAACAAGATTCCACCATCCAACAACAACAGGCTACGTTTCGACAAAGGTTCGACCGATCACAGCCGTGACGGTAAAACTCCTACCATCCGCATTCGTTTTTCATTCACTAAAGAACCTTCTCCTCTCTTTCCTAAAAACGCTTCAGACATCACGACTAAAGCTCTTAACATGGTGGATCGAACTATACATTAGGCACACCGTGTGAAAGAACGCTTGTGCACTCTATCCACTATGATTTCTGACTCACCAAAAACCTCACCTATCTCCTTTACCTCCGATAACTTAACTGCAGCTGCCGCGTTACAAGCACTTCAACTGCACAAAAATCTTGTTGCTATTCATCCTATTTCCATAGAAGAGCGAAATCCTCTCGATCCTCACATGATTTTTTTGGATAACGGGAAGGGTGCATTGTTGATCAATGGTATAGCCCCTTCCCTGCCTCTCATGGATACTTGTGCAAAGCCGGTGATATTGGGCTCTAGCTTTGCACTCAAGCTTGGTCTAACTCCAAACAAAATTTTGTCCACTTCTACTCGTTTGTTAACATCAGCTGGTACAACCGAGCCAGTCCTAGGAATCACTAAAGAACCACTCGTTTTCAGGTTCCAGAACGCAACGGCCACAGCATTTGCTGAGATCTTGGTTCACACTCAGGTCACTAAATATAGTGACTATGAATGCCTAGTGGGACAGGACGTTATATTTCGTGTAGGGGGTGGGGTTGACATGCATTATCAAACATTTTCTTATAAGTCCACTACCTTCCCAGATCGCAAAATGTGCATTCCGCTTATTTCGGCTAGGAAACCCATGCCTGTTGTTATAAAGAGGTAATTAATAGTTCACTTCCCTATTTTAGTTTTGCTTTAAAGAAAGAGAGTGAGGATCAAAGGCACGCAATGGCCGCCGCCATATTTAGAAAGTGGAAATTTTTGAAGTAAAAGGGTGTTTTACTAAAATGATGCCTAAATCTAGATTTGAACCTGCGACCTCTAGATTTTCTATAGCCTAACGCCTTAACCATTAAGGCGTTACGAAACGATACACATGACGGGTTTCATAAATATATAATCATTAACGCAACAGCTAATTAACAACAGACTAACCAAAAGGAGCAATTCCTGCATTGTACGCGAATCTGAACCGTGTAAAATATGTTTTGATCCGACGGCTGGCATTATAGCCGCCACGCGAAGTGAGCTTTTTGCGGCATACGGAGATAGCGTCACGCGGTTGCCACGTGGCGCCACATTATTTGATACCGGAGAAGATGGGAGGAGGAACCATGGCTTCCGATTTGACAGGTGTCACCTTGTAGACCTTGTCGTACAATGGACGTACAATAAGTACATCGCCCATTGTACCTTCTTGTACTATATAGTGTTCCTATTGGACTAGGGTTTAGTAGTAGGTAGTCGTGAGTAGGCAGACCGAGACTTCGAAAATATTTAGGTACCTCTCTCTCTAAGAGAGCTTGTAACTATAAAGGTCATCTTTGACCATCCATAACTTACTGCTCAGGGGAGCAAATTTAGTGATTCTTTTTGCGTTTGACTCAGGGGGAGTCATATCCTCGCAGGGGTGAGAGTGGTCAGAATATTTGTGTGCCTGGCGGCGCTTATTCAGCGGGAAAGTAGAAGGGGAAAATATTATCCTGGAGGCTTTACATAGGCTGCTCATTCTGTGGGTCAATAAAGACCACAAAATTTCAGGTTATGGGCCCACCCTCTAGGGTGCCCATATTTGATGGATCAGACTTTCTTTATTGGGAAATGATGATGGAGGGAGAACTATTTTAGAAGCATCAATGGGGCATAGTGTCTGGACAAATTCGATGCCCACCTCCACCTGGGTGTGGAAGGACACGTTTTTCTGGCACCTCCGCCTCTACAGTTGGGAGAACAGCTGCCACCATCACCGAGGATGAAGATGAGGAAGGAGAGGAGATTGTCATGGAAGGAGAAAAAGGAGGAGTTGCAACTCAAGTGACACCATTGCCGAAGGGGGATACCGGCAGCAACACCACCAAAAACGGCGACAAGGGTTCAGATCGAAAGATCAGAGTATGAAAAGTGGAAACTACAAAGACAAGGTTGCTAAGCCCTTAATTCTTAAAAGTGTAGCAAAGGGCATTGCCATTCCCCTTATGCATGTCAAATCTTCATCTCAGATTTGGATATCACTAGTTAACAAATATAAGAGTGGATCATTGCAGCAACAACAGTTGGCCGAAAATAAGATTGCAACTTATACATATAAAGAAGAAGTATGAATAATTATTGCAATGATTTAGGAGCATTATTTGGAGAGTTATTGAGTGCAGGTAACTCATTGTCCGAGAGACAAAGAGTGAACACATTAATGATGAAACTACCTTAAGAGTATGAGAATATCATTAACCGATTGCAGGACATGGGAGATAGCAATTGGAATTGGGATGACACAGTGGGAATGATTTTAGTGAAAGAAAACACCATTGAGCTTAAAGAGAGGGAGTCCAAGTGTTTAAGCATTGACTATAGGAGCTGATTGGCGGAATCATGATGAGGAGAGAGGGAAAGATCCCTATCAAAACTTTGTGGAAGAGGACAAGGAGGGTGGCAGATTTGATAGACATGGGAGAGAAACTTCTCGAGGAGGATTATGTCACTTCTGCAAGAAATCGGGACACTATATGGAAAATTTTGTCAAACTTGCAGATCTTCGACTGAAAGATGGTCAAGGAACCTCAAGGGATGGAGGAAAAAAAAAATGCTTTCCTGACTCAAGTTCATGATGAGGAAGTGGAAGTAAAAACTGAACCGGAAGAAGAGCTTGAGGAGCTTCTTCTTAATCCGAAAAACACTGAAAAATATGTCGACATTCCACGGAGACAAAAGTGTGCTTTCGGAGGTAAGAGGGATCCACCCGAGGATGGGTGGATCATAGACTCAGGGGCTTCAATGCATATGTGCAAAGATAAGCGGTTGTTCACTAAACTGAGAAAGATCCCAACAGTTGAGATATAGTACGGAGATGGTAGAGTAGAAACCACAAGTCTATTGGAACTGTTGACTTGAAGGTTCTAGTTGATGGAAAGGCCTCAATTGTGACACTCTCAGACGTTCTTTACCTTCCACAGCTTAGCAAGAACCTAGTTTCAACAGCTGTCCTAGATGAAAAGGAGTTTAAAATAGGAACTAGGAAAGGAATCTTCACAACAAGCTTTGATAATGAAGTTTATTTCATAGCTGAGAAGGGCAGTCAAGGAATGTTCAGAATTGTTCTTTGTAATGAAAAGAGTGTTCTCTACTCGTGTGCAAGTGAGATGATGCTTTGGCATAAAAGGTTGGGGCATGTGCATCTAGATAGATTAAAGAAAATGAAGAAAAGGGAATAGTTGAGGGTAATTACTTTTGAGGATGATGAGACCTTTGATGATTGTAGTGGATGTGCCCAAGGGAAGATTGATAGACTTCAATTTCCAAAGGCAACCACATTTAGGAGTGAGAAAGTACTAGATCTAGTTCACACTGATGTTTGGGGACCTGCTATGTATGCTTCACATGGGGGGGAAGAGATCGACGTTTAACCATCACAGATGATTGGTCTAGATACACGAAGGTATACTTTCTCAGACAAGAGTCAGAGGTATTAAGATGTTTCAAAGAGTATAAAGTATGGAGTGAAAAACTACATGAAACCTCAATAAAAGAGATAAGAAGTGATAATGGGAAAGAATACACCTCAAGGGAATTTGAAGAATATCTTAAAGAAGAAGGAATTCATCATGTGAAAACTGTTCCCTATAATCCGGAACAAAATGGAGTAGCAGAAAGAGTGAATAGAACTTTAGGAGATATGTCCAGAAGTATGTTAACTGATAAGAGGATAGGGTTGCAGTTTTGGGCGGAGTCTATGAACTATGCTAATTTCATCAAAAATAGAGTCCTAACTTCAGCAAATAAGGAGGAAACTCCGTATGAGAGGTGGATAGGAAGAAAGCCTGATTTGTCTAGTTTGATAGTGTTCGGAAGTCAAGTCCACAGTTTGGATTCTGATAAGACTAAATGGAAGTTAGAGGGGAGAGGGAAGCCAGGATATCTTGTAGGATATGATGAGAGCACAAAAGGATACCGAGTGTATGACTTGAAAAAGAGAGATATAATTTTGGTAAAACACATAGTGGTGATGAATGAAGAGAAGTCCATTGATCCATTCAAATATAATAAAGAAGTCAAAATCAGATTGAAACAAATCACTTTTCTGACTTTGACTTTGAAAATGAAGAGAAGGAAGATGGAGAAAAAGAAAAATCTGCAGATCTACCAAAGGAGAAGGAGGAAAGGACAACATCCGAGGTAACGCCACAATACGAAGTGGAAACTAATAAAGAACTTGATGAGACACCGGAGTTGGAATATAGGGGAGATGAATATCTCCCAAAACGAAACTCAAGGGCGTCCGATTTTGAAGGGGGAAGAAGAAGTAGTAAACGACTTCAAGAAAGACAAGTAAATAACCAACTCACAAAGATGTCTCACCCTGATGAACCTCAAACATACTTAGAGGCCATAAACACTCCAGAAAGTAGCCGGTGGATCACAGCTATAAATGAAGAAATGGCCTATATCATGGAAGCCAATACCTGGGAGTTGGTAGATTGTCCACCGGACCGAAAACCGATCGGATGTAAGTGGGTGTTTAAATTTAAATTACACCCGGATAATACCATTGAGAGGTACAAAGCTAGGTTAGTTGCAAAAGGTTATACTCAGAAAGAAGGGATAGACTACGAAGAAACCTTTGCACCTGTAGTCAGATTTCCTTCGATTAGAATCCTTTTAGGTATAGCCGCAGCGGAGGATATGGAAATCCACCAGATGGATATTAAAACGACCTTTTTGCACGGAGAGTTGGAAGAAGAAATTTACATGAGGCAACCGAAAGGATTCGTGGAAAGTGGGGAAGAAAACAAAGTTTGCAACTGATAAAATCACTATATGAGCTTAAGCAAGCCCCGCGACAGTGGAATATGAAGCTCGACGAATTTCTGACCGGTTTGGGGTATATCAGAATTAGTTCAGATCACTCTATATATTTATTTTGAGGATGAGAATGGAGTGATATTTATTGCTATTTATGTGGATGATTTGTTGGTCTTAAGCAAGTCCTTAGATAAAATCAACAAACTAAAACGGGATCTTAGAAGCAGTATTGATATGAAAGATCTTGGCGAAGCAAAGTACATTTTGGGAATTCAGATGGAGAGAGATAGAGGGAATAGAATTATAAAACTCACTCAAAAAGAAACAATCGGTAATATGCTAGAAAAATTTCAAATGGAGAAAGCAAACGGATGTACTACTCCCATGGATTTGAAGAAAGTGAGTGATGGAGTGAAGAGGGAGGAATATTGATCATTAATGATGAGATGGATGAGATAGAAAGGAAATTTATGGCAAAAATCCCTTATCGGCAGATTGTAGGCAGTTTAATTTATTTTATGAATTGTACCCGTCCGGATATAGCTGCAGTTGTAGGTGTCCTTAGTAGAAATCTTAATGAACCAAGAAAGAGAGACTGGGAGGCTGCCAAAAGGGTGATGAGGTATCTCGTGGGGACAAGGGAATTATGGTTGCATTTGGGAGGGGGAGCACACTGACATCACCACTTGGAGTGAGGCCAGCTATGGAGATGTTCTTTTAAGGTGGTTTACGACTAGATATGTGTTGCAAATTGGATCCGGTGCATGTTGTTGGAGTAGCAAGCAACAAAAAGTAGTTGCTCAGTCCACTATGGAGACTGAATACATGGCTTCCTGTGCTACCACCAAAGAATTAATGTGGGTTAAATCTCTTCTTGAAGAACTTGGGTTCATGAAGTGTAGAACTCAAAATGTTTTTTGTGATAATCAAGCTGCTATATCTATTGCCGCTAATCCGAAACATCACTTCAAAGCGAAGCATATGGATATTAGACTAAGTTTTGTCAAAGAGAAGGTTGAAAATAAAATCACTAAACTGGTTCATAAAACTGATAGAGAAATGATTGTTGACATGATGACAAAAACACTGCCTTCCCCTAAGTTGATTTATTGCTGAGAAAACTGTGGATTAAAATTGAAAAGTGACTAGGAATTAAGGGGAGTGTTGAAAAGAGGTAATTAATAGTTCACTTCCCTATTTTAGTTTTGTTTTAAAGAAAGAGAGTGAGGATCAAAGGCGCGCAATGGCCGCCGCCATATTTAGAAAGTGGAAATTTTTGAAGTAAAGGGTGTTTTACTAAAATGATGCCTAAATCTAGATTTGAACCTGCGACCTCTAGATTTTCTATAGCCTAACGCCTTAACCATTTAAGGCGTTACGAAACGATTACACATGACGGGTTTCATAAATATATAATCATTAACGCAACAGCTAATTAACAACAGACTAACCAAAAGGAGCAATTCCTGCATGTACGCGAATCTGAACCGTGTAAATATGTTTTGATCCGACGGCTGGCATTATAGCCGCCACGCGAAGTGAGCTTTTTGCGGCATACGGAGATAGCGTCACGCGGTGCCACGTGGCGCCACATTATTTTGATACCGGAGAAGATGGGAGGAGGAACCATGGCTTCCGATTTGACAGGTGTCACCTTGTAGACCTTGTCGTACAATGGACGTACAATAAGTACATCGCCCATTGTACCTTCTTGTACTATATAGTGTTCCTATTGGACTAGGGTTTAGTAGTAGGTAGTCGTGAGTAGGCAGACCGAGACTTCGAAAATATTTAGGTACCTCTCTCTCTAAGAGAGCTTGTAACTATAAAGGTCATCTTTGACCATCCATAACTTACTGCTCAGGGGAGCAAATTTAGTGATTCTTTTTGCGTTTGACTCAGGGGAGTCATATCCTCGCAGGGGTGAGAGTGGTCAGAATATTTGTGTGCCTGGGCGGCGCTTATTCAGCGGGAAAGTAGAAGGGGAAAATATTATCCTGGAGGCTTTACATAGGCTGCTCATTCTGTGGGTCAATAAAGACCACAAAATTTCAGGTTATGGGCCCACCCTCTAGGGTGCCCATATTTGATGGATCAGACTTTCTTTATTGGGAAATGATGATGGAGGGGAGAACTATTTTAGAAGCATCAATGGGGCATAGTGTCTGGACAAATTCGATGCCCACCTCCACCTGGGTGTGGAAGGACACGTTTTTCTGGCACCTCCGCCTCTACAGTTGGGAGAACAGCTGCCACCATCACCGAGGATGAAGATGAGGAAGGAGAGGAGATTGTCATGGAAGGAGAAAAAAGGAGGAGTTGCAACTCAAGTGACACCATTGCCGAAGGGGATACCGGCAGCAACACCACCAAAAACGGCGACAAGGGTTCAGATCGAAAGATCAGAGTATGAAAAGTGGAACTACAAAGACAAGGTTGTTAAGCCCTTAATTCTTAAAAGTGTAGCAAAGGGCATTGCCATTCCCCTTATGCATGTCAAATCTTCATCTCAGATTTGGATATCACTAGTTAACAAATATAAGAGTGGATCATTGCAGCAACAACAGTTGGCCGAAAATAAGATTGCAACTTATACATATAAAGAAGAAGTATGAATAATTATTGCAATGATTTAGGAGCATTATTTGGAGAGTTATTGAGTGCAGGTAACTCATTGTCCGAGAGACAAAGAGTGAACACATTAATGATGAAACTACCTTAAGAGTATGAGAATATCATTAACCGATTGCAGGACATGGGAGATAGCAATTGGAATTGGGATGACACAGTGGGAATGATTTTAGTGAAAGAAAACACCATTGAGCTTAAGAGAGGGAGTCCAAGTGTTTAAGCATTGACTATAGGAGCTGATTGGCGGAATCATGATGAGGAGAGAGGGAAAGATCCTATCAAAACTTTGGTGGAAGAGGACAAGGAGGGTGGCAGATTTGATAGACATGGGAGAGAAACTTCTCGAGGAGGATTATGTCACTTCTGCAAGAAATCGGGACACTATATGGAAAATTTTGTCAAACTTGCAGATCTTCGACTGAAAGATGGTCAAGGAACCTCAAGGGATGGAGGAAAAAAAAATGCTTTCCTGACTCAAGTTCATGATGAGGAAGTGGAAGTAAAAACTGAACCGGAAGAAGAGCTTGAGGAGCTTCTTCTTAATCCGAAAAACACTGAAAAATATGTCGACATTCCACGGAGACAAAAGTGTGCTTTCGGAGGTAAGAGGGATCCACCCGAGGATGGGTGGATCATAGACTCAGGGGCTTCAATGCATATGTGCAAAGATAAGCGGTTGTTCACTAAACTGAGAAAGATCCCAACAGTTGAGATATAGTACGGAGATGGTAGAGTAGAAACCACAAGTCTATTGGAACTGTTGACTTGAAGGTTCTAGTTGATGGAAAGGCCTCAATTGTGACACTCTCAGACGTTCTTTACCTTCCACAGCTTAGCAAGAACCTAGTTTCAACAGCTGTCCTAGATGAAAAGGAGTTTAAAATAGGAACTAGGAAAGGAATCTTCACAACAAGCTTTGATAATGAAGTTTATTTCATAGCTGAGAAGGGCAGTCAAGGAATGTTCAGAATTGTTCTTTGTAATGAAAAGAGTGTTCTCTACTCGTGTGCAAGTGAGATGATGCTTTGGCATAAAAGGTTGGGGGCATGTGCATCTAGATAGATTAAAGAAAATGAAGAAAAAGGGAATAGTTGAGGGTATTACTTTTGAGATGATGAGACCTTTGATGATTGTAGTGGATGTGCCCCAAGGGAAGATTGATAGACTTCAATTTCCAAAGGCAACCACATTTAGGAGTGAGAAAGTACTAGATCTAGTTCACACTGATGTTTGGGGACCTGCTATGTCATGCTTCACATGGGGGGGAAGAGATCGACGTTAACCATCACAGATGATTGGTCTAGATACACGAAGGTATACTTTCTCAGACAAGAGTCAGAGGTATTAAGATGTTTCAAAGAGTATAAAGTATGGAGTGAAAAACTACATGAAACCTCAATAAAAGAGATAAGAAGTGATAATTGGGAAAGAATACACCTCAAGGGAATTTGAAGAATATCTTAAAGAAGAAGGAATTCATCATGTGAAAACTGTTCCCTATAATCCGGAACAAAAATGGAGTAGCAGAAAGAGTGAATAGAACTTTAGGAGATATGTCCAGAAGTATGTTAACTGATAAGAGGATAGGGTTGCAGTTTTGGGCGGAGTCTATGAACTATGCTAATTTCATCAAAAATAGAGTCCTAACTTCAGCAAATAAGGAGGAAACTCCGTATGAGAGGTGGATAGGAAGAAGCCTGATTTGTCTAGTTTGATAGTGTTCGGAAGTCAAGTCCACAGTTTGGATTCTGATAAGACTAAATGGAAGTTAGAGGGGAGAGGGAAGCCAGGATATCTTGTAGGATATGATGAGAGCACAAAAGGATACCGAGTGTATGACTTGAAAAAGAGAGATATAATTTTGGTAAAACACATAGTGGTGATGAATGAAGAGAAGTCCATTGATCCATTCAAATATAATAAAGAAGTCAAAATCAGATTTGAAACAAATCACTTTTCTGACTTTGACTTGAAAATGAAGAGAAGGAAGATGGAGAAAAAGAAAAATCTGCAGATCTACCAAAGGAGAAGGAGGAAAGGACAACATCCGAGGTAACGCCACAATACGAAGTGGAAACTAATAAAGAACTTGATGAGACACCGGAGTTGGAATATAGGGGAGATGAATATCTCCCAAAACGAAACTCAAGGGCGTCCGATTTTGAAGGGGGAAGAAGAAGTAGTAAACGACTTCAAGAAAGACAAGTAAATAACCAACTCACAAAGATGTCTCACCCTGATGAACCTCAAACATACTTAGAGGCCATAAACACTCCAGAAAGTAGCCGGTGGATCACAGCTATAAATGAAGAAATGGCCTATATCATGGAAGCCAATACCTGGGAGTTGGTAGATTGTCCACCGGACCGAAAAACCGATCGGATGTAAGTGGGTGTTTAAATTTAAATTACACCCGGATAATACCATTGAGAGGTACAAAGCTAGGTTAGTTGCAAAAAGGTTATACTCAGAAAAGAAGGATAGACTACGAAGAAACCTTTGCACCTGTAGTCAGATTTCCTTCGATTAGAATCCTTTTAGGTATAGCCGCAGCGGAGGATATGGAAATCCACCAGATGGATATTAAAACGACCTTTTTGCACGGAGAGGTTGGAAGAAGAAATTTACATGAGGCAACCGAAAGGATTCGTTGGAAAGTGGGGAAGAAAACAAAGTTTGCAAACTGATAAAATCACTATATGAGCTTAAGCAAGCCCCGCGACAGTGGAATATGAAGCTCGACGAATTTCTGACCGGTTTGGGGTATATCAGAATTAGTTCAGATCACTCTATATATTTATTTGAGGATGAGAATGGAGTGATATTTATTGCTATTTATGTGGATGATTTGTTGGTCTTAAGCAAGTCCTTAGATAAAATCAACAAACTAAAACGGGATCTTAGAAGCAGTATTGATATGAAAGATCTTGGCGAAGCAAAGTACATTTTGGGGAATTCAGATGGAGAGAGATAGAGGGAATAGAATTATAAAACTCACTCAAAAAGAATACAATCGGTAATATGCTAGAAAAATTTCAAATGGAGAAAGCAAACGGATGTACTACTCCCATGGATTTGAAGAAAGTGAGTGATGGGAGTGAAGAGGGAGGAATATTGATCATTAATTGATGAGATGGATGAGATAGAAAGGAAATTTATGGCAAAAATCCCTTATCGGCAGATTGTAGGCAGTTTAATTTATTTTATGAATTGTACCCGTCCGGATATAGCTGCAGTTGTAGGTGTCCTTAGTAGAAATCTTAATGAACCAAGAAAGAGAGACTGGGAGGCTGCCAAAAGGGTGATGAGGTATCTCGTGGGGACAAGGGAATTATGGTTGCATTTGGGAGGGGAGCACACTGACATCACCACTGGGAGTGAGGCCAGCTATGGAGATGTTCTTTTAAGGTGGTTTACGACTAGATATGTGTTGCAAATTGGATCCGGTGCATGTTGTTGGAGTAGCAAGCAACAAAAAGTAGTTGCTCAGTCCACTATGGAGACTGAATACATGGCTTCCTGTGCTACCACCAAAGAATTAATGTGGGTTAAATCTCTTCTTGAAGAACTTGGGTTCATGAAGTGTAGAACTCAAAATGTTTTTTGTGATAATCAAGCTGCTATATCTATTGCCGCTAATCCGAAACATCACTTCAAAGCGAAGCATATGGATATTAGACTAAGTTTTGTCAAAGAGAAGGTTGAAAATAAAATCACTAACTGGTTCATAAAACTGATAGAGAAATGATTGTTGACATGATGACAAAAACACTGCCTTCCCCTAAGTTGATTTATTGCTGAGAAAACTGTGGATTAAAATTGAAAAAGTGACTAGGAATTAAGGGGGAGTGTTGAAAAGAGGTAATTAATAGTTCACTTCCCTATTTTAGTTTTGTTTAAAAAGAAAGAGAGTGGAGGATCAAAGGCGCGCAATGGCCGCCGCCATATTAGAAAGTGGAAATTTTTGAAGTAAAGGGTGTTTTACTAAAATGATGCCTAAATCTAGATTTGAACCTGCGACCTCTAGATTTTCTATAGCCTAACGCCTTAACCATTAAGGCGTTACGAAACGATACACATGACGGGTTTCATAAATATATAATCATTAACGCAACAGCTAATTAACAACAGACTAACCAAAAGGAGCAATTCCTGCATGTACGCGAATCTGAACCGTGTAAAATATGTTTTGATCCGACGGCTGGCATTATAGCCGCCACGCGAAGTGAGCTTTTTGCGGCATACGGAGATAGCGTCACGCGGTGCCACGTGGCGCCACATTATTTGATACCGGAGAAGATGGGAGGAGGAACCATGGCTTCCGATTTGACAGGTGTCACCTTGTAGACCTTGTCGTACAATGGACGTACAATAAGTACATCGCCCATTTGTACCTTCTTGTACTATATAGTGTTCCTATTGGACTAGGGTTTAGTAGTAGGTAGTCGTGAGTAGGCAGACCGAGACTTCGAAAATATTTAGGTACCTCTCTCTCTAAGAGAGCTTGTAACTATAAAGGTCATCTTTGACCAGCCATAACTTACTGCTCAGGGGAGCAAATTTAGTGATTCTTTTGCGTTTGACTCAGGGGAGTCTTATCCTCACAGGGGTGAGAGTGGTCAAAATATTTGTGTGTCTGGGCGACGCTTATTCAGCGGGAAAATAGAAGGGGAAAATATTATCATAGAGGCTTTACATAGGCTGCTCATGATGTGGGTCAATGGAGACCACAGGAATTCACCTGTTATGGCAAATTCGACCACATATATACCTGCAATTTTAGGGAATTTGGTGGGGGCCGAAATATTTCATTATATTTCATTAAATTATTAGCAGAAGAAATTCTGCCCGTTAGCTTTTACTTACTAGAAATTATCAGTGACCCTGGTTTTCTTATAGATACGAGGGAATTTGACACAATATATAACCAACCCTTATTAATTCCACTTTCTCTGGTCTCTCCTCCAATCCCTGTCCCTACAGACTCTTTGGTTTTCTTCCCATTTATTGGAATCCGGTCCAATTGAAACCTCATCGAAATGGATTGGTAATTTTGGACCTCTCCGCTGGAATAGGTACTTCCCTCTTTGCATGTTTGCGGAATAGATTATTAATCCGATTTTATTATTTGGTTAAGATTCTTCCGTTAGCACGGAAAGCACAATTATGTCATTGTAATATGTTGCATTCCCAATACTCGTTATTTGTTCGCAAAATCTGCATATGAGCATATGCATATTGCCCTCTCACAAGACATTCGGATTGTGGGCAACCATCACTTACGTGAGATTCGCCCATTCGAGTTAGTTTTTGGCGGATGGGAGTGCCGAGGAATGTATCACGCCGGGAAAGGTCTTGTATTGGCCTATCACCGCACCAAATTATTTTTTGAATTGGTTCGCATCCTGCATTTTCTACAAAGTTTAGATCATCCTATGGGGTATATCTTAGAAAATGTCGCTGCTTATAATGATTGAAGACCTACGGTCTTGGGTGATTATCAACGGATTGAAGAATTAATTGGTACGCCTCTATTAATGACGTTGCTCGCCTTGGTTCACTAACACACCGGGTTTGCTCCAAATGAACAAACCTGATTGATATTGGTCGACTCCCTGAGGCCAACCTGTTAGATCGTCCTCCAGTTTGTCCTTCTCCTACAAACATTCAGGCTGCCCTTCTTCCTTTGTATAACGTGCAATCTTGCATTCAAAAGGGATGTCCTCTTCATTGCAGTGTCAATGCCCCGGGTCAACCTCTCAGGTGCTTCGTACCTTAGTTTCTTACCCACATTCACATGCATTCTCTAATGACAGTTCTGGCATGCTCTAAAACATTCATACTGGTGAGCTCGAAGAGCCTATCTCTACGGAACGAGAATACCTCATGCACTTCATTCCTGGCACTACGACCGCTCCTGGTCTTACATAACGTCAACGATGCACTTTATTAGGTCGTGTCATGGACCCTCAGTCTTTGTCTTTTGTTTTAGGTCTTGGGTTTGCAACTGGTCGCCACTCTCATGATTATCTGTCTCAACTAGCTGGGGGGGGAGAATGCATCACTAAGAAAATCTTTTCGTCCCACTTTCTAAGGGACCACATTTCAATTTTTCCTCTTTCCTTCTCCGATTCCACCAATTCCGGAAATCTAAATCTACGATTTCCTCAACCCTAGCCATATGTCCTGGTCTATCCCTGCATACACGGCTGTCCATTCTACAAGTTTCATGCGTAATCCACCCACTCCATATTGGAGTGCTCTTTTTCCAACACGCAACTGGAATCATTCGGTTAATTGCCTTAAACAGACCACCTATAGCTTACGAGTTAGGTCAAACGCTTATCGTAGATGAGCAGTTGGCCTTTGCACAAGCCATGGAAGCTATGACAACCAAAAATCGCGATGCTTCTAAATGGAAATTCGGCACAAATCTAACAAAGGGCCGAACAAGAATTAATGAATGACGTAGTTTTACGAAATGTTGATGCCTTTGTTTTTTCTATGAATGATTTGGATCGTCACACCGCTTATAAGATGTCGATAGATCTCAAAGATGACCGCCCGATATTTAAACCGAAACATCGTCTATCAAAAACTGAATGGGAAATGGTAGACAAACGATGTGTTGAACTAGAGGAATTTGGCCTAATCTATCGGTTAGACTCCAAATTTGCAGCTCGCACGGTCATGCCTTGCAAAAAAGATTCCGAGGGTAATTTTACTGAACGTCGAATGTGTGGTGATTTCCGTGAACTAAATGCTAAAACGGTTCAAGATCGTCATTCTATGTCTGTTGCTGAAGAAATATTTGATCACGTAGGCGGGGCGAAGTATTTTAGTATCCTTGACCTCCGTCAAGGGTTTAATCAAATTGAGATAGAGGAAAAAGACCGGCATAAAAATGCCTTTTGGGGTAGTGACGGCCGATGGGAATGGGCCGTAATGCCGTTCGGACTGAAAAATACTCCCTCGTATTTCAAAAAAGTCATGGACTCAGTCCTCGAGGGTTATAAGTTTGTTAGGTGTTACATCAATGACCTCATCATTACCTCCGCTAATATCGAAGAGCATGTGACTCACATCGAATAGGTATCGACCGAATTAAAAAATGTTGGATTAAAGTGTCATCTCGCAAAATGCACCTTTGGATCAGAGGGAGTGCCTCTCCCTAGGCCATTTATCTCGGCTGAGGGGATCACTCCTTTTGAAGCAAAGGTAGAGGCAATCAGTAAATTGCCGGCTCCCACGAACCTCACAAGTCTGCAAGCGTTTCTCGGGCTTGCTAATTATTATCGCAGGATCGTACCTAATTTCAGTACAATCGCATCTCCTTTAAGCGACCTACTCAAGAAAGAAGTGGCCTTTATATGGGGCCCCGATCAGATTTCCGCATTTCAAAAATCAAAAAACCGCCTTATCGAGTGCTCCAATTCTCCGTCATCCAAATCACAAACTCCCCTTTTGTCTACAAACAGATTTTGGAAAACCCAGAATCGCTCCCATCTTCACACAAAAAGAGTTGAGCGCAGAGGAATACGTAGATGCTTACGTGAGTAAAAGAAATAACCGAGCTGAATCAAATTATAGTAGCTTCAAAGGAGAGTGTCTAGCCGCGGTGTGGGGAGTCGTTCACTTCCGCCATTATTTATACGGAAAACCTTTCACACTCCTAACTGACCATCAGCCCTTGCATTGGCTGATGAGCGATGATAAGCTTTTCGGAATACTAGCCCGATGGGCTTGAATTTTACAAGAATATGATGTTGAAATCATTCACCAACCCAGTCTACTTAGTCTAAACGCGAACAGGATTTCTCGAAATCTTTTGCCCCGAACAACGCATAACGAAGTTTGACAGGATTTCGACGTTGACGAGGTTCGTGCCATGTTAGCGGGTTCTTATCTTATTTACTGTCTAGCCTCTATTCCGAATTCTTGTCCCGCCATAGATCCTTGGCGTGATCGGCCTCTCATATTTTTCCTATCGACCCAAACCTTTAAGACCGGTACTACCTCTGACAAAGAAGACAGAGTGAAAAAGAGAGTCAAAAATATCATTTGGCTCGGAGGATCTTTAGTTCATTTGTTTGTAGACAGAAGCCATAGACACGTCCTTTGTCCTACCGAACGACTTTCCCTAATTGAGCAAATTCACACCGAGCTTGGTCACTACAGTACCAAGCAAACGTTAAACCTAGTTCAGGCACGGTGTTGGTGGTCAGGAATGCAAGTCGATGTTGCTGCTATTCTGTACAAGTGTGCCACCTGCGACGGTCTCCGAACTTCTTTCTCTAACCGGCAGACTACGCTCCAACCTCTACCTATTAGGGGTTTATTCTAACGAAGGTTGGTCAATTTGGCCGGACCTTTTCCCATCTCACGTAGAGGGAAAGAATACATCATTATTATGATCGAAAAATTCAATAAGTGGGTAGAAGTCGTAGCCCTGCTCATAAAACAGCTAAGTTAACCACCACAACTTTTAAGGAACATGTCCTTATGAGGTACGGTGCCCCAGTCGAGGTCGTTACGGATAAAGGTACAGAATTTCGAGGAGAATTTCAAAAGATGCTTGATGAGGCTCTCATCGATCATCGCCGTACTATTGGGGACTAAAGGCCTGGCTAAACGGGCGAGTCCAGACATTTATGCGTGCCTTGTGTAAGCATTGACTAGAGAAACACATTTCGGTTTGGGACAAGTCCCTTGGCTACATTACCATGGAATATCGCATGTGAGTTTAAGCTAGTCTGGCTAATTTCAGCCAGTATTATGTTTCCCTTGGGCGACAACAATTGCTCGGTTGCAATATTAGAAAGCTGCAAGCTTTCCTCTTCCACCAATGATTGCAACTATTTTTTTGGAAGAACTTACTCGTCGTTCTTCGCTTTTAGCCCGTGAAATGCCCATGGCTTTCGATTACCCGCAGATTGCCCAACATCGGGACACACATTGGTTTGCCACCACTCAAAATGGCAGTTACAGGCAGTTACAGGCTGCAACAGAAGCCCTACGGGTGTGAGATTTTGTTTATCTACGAAGGCAATCTTTTGACACTTTGGACACGGATGTTCATGCACACATCCTACGCATTATCGAGGTGGATCCAAACGGAATGTTGGGATCACAAGGAGCGGACACAAAGACTTTTCGAGAGCACTCCAAGATTTGTGCTCCGTGTTATTTACCAGATTTGTCGCAGGATATGGATCCTATGCAGATGCCGATTACAGAGGCGACGACATACACCTTTTCTCATCGATGAGACGAGGAAACTACCATGTTACTTTGTGATCATTGCAATCAGGGGTGTACATGGAGTGTTTGGTGCCACCATTGGTGGAAGTTCCGGATGGTCACTAGTTTTGCCACGGATGTCGCGAGCTTCCGGTCGTGTTGTCTAGCTCCTCTGTTGGCTAAAGTGCTTGGGGGGGAATAAACTGACCTAACCATAACAAGCTAAGTCGTTGACCTTTTTTTTTTTTCCACCTTGCTTGTTGTTATGTTTATTCATTTGTCTCAGTCATGTCTTATTTCATTCACAATATATTTTCATCACTTGGGTTTAAGTCTAGCATAGCTAATGATATTGCATGCATCCTCACGTTATTTGACACATGCACGACAAATGTCATGCCGCATCTCGTCAGCCATTCTATCTGTTTATATTTAGGTGTTAAGACGAGCAGCTGCCACACTAATTTATATTTGGGTGTTATTTGTGTTTCGCAAGACCGTACGAGATGCAAAGTACTACATATAGTTCGCGAGATTCGCGCGACAACTTGTACCGTACGACTTATATTTTTCGGGATTTGCGATGACTGCAAATCGGGTCGATTCACGTCGACCGTACTAATTTATTTCTCTTGGATTTTCCGCCGACAACTAATGCTCGAATTCACGTCGGTACAAACAAACTTACCGTACTATTTATATTTTCTGCTATTCTCGCCGACGGTGACTTCGATCATTTCACGTCGACCGTACGACTTACATTTTCCGGAATTCGCGCGACGACAAAGTGGACCGTACCTGCGATCATACCGTAGAAAATTTATTTCCCTTAAATCCCGGCTGACAACAAATTTTTAATCATTTCGCGTGGAGTAGCATCTCTGCGGTCGCCGCAGTTTATACAATTTTCGTAACTTCGCATCAAGACCGTCGACGCAAGTGACAGACAAATCGACTGTCTGTTTTGACGAAACGACGTGATAGAACCATTTTACGTCGTGAACCATTTGGAGGTTCATGCGTTCACATGTAGATAGTGAAACTCTGAGACCTCCATAAGTCCTCAGAGTGGACAGCTTCCAAGAAGCCTCTAAGATAATCCTGACCCCTTTGTGTTTCAGCAAAAATAACTGCCACCCTTGTAGACAAAAACCCTGACCACCTGCACCCCTGTGAAGGCAAGACTCCCCTTAGTCGGTAGCAAAAAGAATCTCTGAATTTGCTCCCCTGAGCAGTAAGTTATGGAGGGTCAAAGTTGACCTTTTGTACAGAAGCTCTATGGGAGAGGGGGTCCTATCTTCTAATTTTTCTAAGTCCTATCTCTCTCACAGACTCTATCTACTGATGTATGGAACCAATCAGAATTGAGTTCCGTACGCAAAAGTACAGTTGCCGGTGTACTTTATGTACGGACATTGTACGACATGGACTAAATGTCGACACATGTCATATCCGGATTCGGTGCCATAATCTCCGAAGATTCCACGATCCAATGTAATTTTGCCACGCGTCATTCGATGTGAAGATGGCCACAAACCGCCAAAATCTTCTTCCGCGATTCCGGCGCTAATTCCGGCCGTCCGATTAGATTCGAATTTAATCGTAGTCGTAATAAATACATGCGCAGTATTCGTTTCACTTAAGAAATAAATGCGCGGCATTGATTTCTTGCCAGTACCGTATTCCGTACATATACATTACAAGATCTATGTTTCTTGTAAACAATTACAGTTAAATGATTATTCCTACGTTTACATGTTTAAATAATTATCAAACTATATACTACGTAATGTTAGTCCTAGAGGTAACGGCTAAGGCTACCGGCTACTTCCTGTCTGCCGGCCGGTAGGTACAAGGATCAATTCCTGTCGCCGGCATATTCCTTTTAAATAAATAACCCTAACTTATATAAATTTCCCGTAAACCTCTAGATAGCCTAGGTAGCCATGGCTTTAGCTCCCTCTCCAATTTCTCAGTGACTGCGACAAGTTTCAGAGTTGGAGAGAGAAGTTAGAGGTAGACTGCCTCGGTTTCTTTCTATACTTCTATTTAGACCTAGAAATACTAAAAATGTACCATTAATTTCTACAGATAGGAAGGGTTTTAATCTGTAGGTTATAAATTCTGTAACGTAGGGCATAAGATTTCGGCCTCCTATTGGCTGAATCCAAACTAGATGCATATACTTACATAGCACGCTGTACTCTGATTGGCGTGTTTTTGCTAGGCATTGTTTTTGTTACTTAGTTCGTTTTAGATCATTTCTTGCACATAATTTTCAAGTGCAAGAATTATTTTTGTTCAGTATTGAGGATTTTTTGCAGCCATCTTTTTATTTGTAAAATTGTCCACATAACTTAGAGGCGATCTTCTGCCTTTGCGTGAAGCGTCTAGTTTCCATTATATTATCGATCTCTTGCAAAGCCTTACATATTTATCTATACGGCTTCGGCCAAGACCTACACGGATTCCCTTCAATTTCCTCGTCCTTTTGAGTGGATTTCGACCGCGATCTCACAACACAAACTTCTTTTCCCGGCTGTGGCTGAACTTTAATTTGTGTTGAAGTTGCATGTTGGGATTATCGTTTTGTTCTTTTTATTTCTTGTGATTGTGTATTTATTTCTATTTGGCTTTAGGACTAGGGTTTAGTAGTAGGTATACGTGGGTAGGCAGACCATGACTTAGGTAAATTTAGGTACCTCGCTCTAAGTGAGCTTGTAAACATAAAGGTCATCTTTGAACGCCATAACTTCCTGATCATCGGAGCAAATTCAGATATTATTTTTGCTATTGACTCACGGGAGTCTTGTCTTCACATGGTTGAAGTTGGTCATATTTTTTGTCTTCCAAGGTGGCATTTATTCTTGTCGAAAACAATAGGGGTCATTGTGTTAGGGCTTCTTGGAGCTTCCATTCTGAGGACCTATGGAGGTTTCAAAATAGCAACCGTACCATATCGGTTATTCCGTAAATCGTACATAAGGTGTGTCAGATAAAGGCGTCGACACGCGAAAGTGAGTGCGTCAACACAAAAAAGTTCAATGGATTCCGAGTGATAAAGATGGGGGGAAAATCACGCGAACCCTAAATCAAACGAATCTTTTCTATTATGGAATATGTTCAACAGTCGTCTATGTGAACACAGGCTACGACGGCTACACTATGGGGAAAATGTACCCAAATTAGAGTTATAGATAAATTAGAGTAAATTTTTATGGCGGAAAACCTTGAACCCAAATTAAAATTAATAACTCTAATAGGTTTTTTACACTAATTTTGTCTTAGCGCTAATAGCGATTCATGGTGCAGAAGTAACGCGCTAACTTTTTGAAAAAAAACGATAGAAAAATACCGTTAGTAAGTGTACGACCCCATGTGGTTGCGGGTTTTTTTTTGTTGTTTTCATTTAAAACTTAGCGTCACATTGCCGAAGTTGCGACCGTAAAAAGAAATCATAAATTTGTGGAGTACAATTTGCGTCATCGTCGAACTTAGGATGTATGAAAATTTGTCGTTTTGTGTTTTTTCGACCCACAATCGCGTCATCTTCAAACTTATCATAAGCCACATCGGCATTGTGTTTTAAATAAAGTAAAACCGTTTACACAAATAGGAAAACTTATTCCCAAGTGTGAAAAGTTTTTGACGACTGAAAAAACTACAGGATTGTTTGTTTTTGTCCGTATGCACCTTGTACGGTATTTTTTTGAAGGGGTCTCGATGGTGCTGTGTCATTTCACATAAAGGTGAAAGATTTGCGAAGGTGAAAAATCTGCGAAGTCATGGCGGCCGGACAAGAGAGGTTTGTTGAAAGACCTGTCGTATAACAATGGTTGCAAAGTTTCAAAAAAAGAAAGGCATGTCGTACAACCACGGTTGCAAAGTTTTGAAAAATAAGGTGCGGCAAGACAACCGTCACAGACATTGTTGACGTATACAATCCTCAGAGAGTTAAGTAACAATTTCGAGGAAACACATAGAGACACCTAAAATCGGGGTCCGCCGGACCGCTCTAAATACACAAGTAAACTAAGTAGGTTCGCTAAGATAGAATTACATGGGGCCGTACCTTAAGCCACATTGGGCAGTAGCCTAAATACATGTACGGGCGAATGGAACTTAAGATTTTGAGAATCGTATGTAAATGTAAGATTGGTTAGAGGATGGCAAAAAGAGGGTCAAATAATAACGTCCGACAAAGAGTTTCTCGCGACTTTTGGTGGACTCGCATCCACCCTGGCGCATGGCACATAGCCTGTACGATGTGTAGGTACCTTTTAGCGCATTCATCGTGGATATATGCACGTGGCATATTTATATTCGTGTAGTCAATGAGATGTGTCCTCCATCAGGTCACTTGCCACAAACTAAAGGGTTCGACCGATGGGGTATCGGATTATGTAATGCATTATATCGGACGGTCATGGTTTACGCTCACAACCTTAGAGAATCCAATGAGTCCTTAAGTAAATATGTTTTCCGGACAAAAAAAAAAATATCGTACGGCACTATACGAATTTGTACGACATTTAATTAAGAACCTCTTTTTCTCGCTAACGGATTTTCACCCATACATATAATTTGTTATTAACATTTTTATGTTTTCTTGTACGGTAAATTTGTTACAGATAATAGTACGAAAACACATATCTATGAAAATTGAAAACGTTTAAACGTTTTTAAATAACCTTCCTGCGTTTAGACAACTAGACACTAAAACGTTTAAATGTTGACTTTCACCATCTATTACTTTTTGCGGATCGACGCAAATATCTTTTGTTTGATTCGCGTCCGTATTGTCTGTGTTCTTTCCCTAATAATTTCGCATTTATGAAATCCGTACATCATCGTACTTTATAGTTCAGCACTACTGACAGGGCGTAGTCCGTAAAGAAGGAAAATGCCAAAGAACACTTATTGCCGTATCATTTGACAAACGACCGCCTACTTTTTGTCAAGCACAATCAGCAAAAGGAGGAACATTCTATTGTTTTCCTGTCCTACACCGTACAATAATCGTACACCATTTGTACAAAATTTGTTCAATGACCAGAAAAAACTTTTCCACTAAGCTTGGACGCCCACTAGTAGGGAACTGAGAGTGAGCTTCTATGAGCGAGAAAGTGCGTACACCGTGAATCGCTATTAAGGTTAATGTACTTTTTGTCTCTTAAAACTTATTTTATCTGTACACACATGTCGGATTTTAGATCTGACGGTTGCGATTGAAAGGTAAGATTCTCACCTTCTGATTGGTGGTATCAAATTGAAAATGCGACAAGTGTGTATGGATTAAAGCTGTTTTAAGGGTGAGGTTCCATTAGGGGAAAAATGTCGTTTTTAATAGAAAACCGTAATGTTTCGTACAGTGCCATACCAAAAAAAATAAAATGTCAGAAAAATAAGCCTACTGAGTGAGGGATTTGATACTCCACGTTTATGGGCGTTAACGTGGACCATCGGATTCATAATCGGATAAGCGATCGTCTGACACTTTCAATTCGCAACAAATGACCCGGAGTAGGTCAATTCTATGCGCTTGAACGTATAACATCGTGCCTCGTGGAAAAGTGAATAAATATCCACGACGACCGCACGACCAGGTGGGTACACTTCGTACATGACATTTGCCATCCGCCAGGGAGGATGCGAGGCCATCGGAAGCCGCAAGAAAGTATTTGACGGAGGATATTGTTTCACGCGTCTGTCGCCATCTATTAACCATTCTGACATTTTCGTACGTTTCTACAAATCTTAAGTTTCGTCAGCCCGTACAGATTTTATTCAATACGTCGTGCGAGTCACTTTTTACTTTCGTGGGTAAAAATTTGTGGTCACAATTTGCTGTTAGAGATTCTGTAAAGATTACTAGAATCACATTCATCTACTACGTGGACTAATCAAAATGTGCTACGCAAATAAAATGTCGGTTACTGACCCGACACAATGGAACGGTTGCTTCAGTAAACGAATTCTCGACGTTTACTGAGATCGCCTAATGTAACAACGCTCTAAGTGGCGAAAACACTATCAACACTAATAGCGATACACTGTGTACTTACTGTTGTCTACAAGCCGTGTAAAATCGCTATACGTGTATAGATAACTTCCACGATGTAAAATCATTAAAGTTTGTCCACATGGTAGTAAGCCTTTTCACAAGGTGCATGCGAATCCACTAAAATCCGAAAAAAATATTGCCCAAAGATATCCTTTCCCGCTCCTTTTTGGATTCTCGTCACCTTTAACGGTTTGTCGCTCATATTTTTTTTGAAGTGTTTGAAGTGTTGATGTCCAATTCGTGCGGATTTCAACTTTTTTACGAAAAAATCGTAGAATCCGTCTTTTTTATACTTTTCGTTAAATTCGTGTAAATTTCGCTGTACGGCAATGTACAACAACGAACGAAAAGCGTAATCTTAGAAAATCCTTAAAAATCTTAAAAAATATTGAAATTTAACTGAAAAGTACGAAACTGTATGAAAGTACCTAATAGTACGGAATATCTACGGCAGCCATATTGAAATATTAAGGAACGTACGGCAATGTACCTTGAAAACCCTAAAAAATCCCCTAAAGTAACCCTAAAATGTACGAACATGAACGGGACACTGTACGTAAGTGTAGAAATATTGTACCGGTGCAAAGTAAGGTACGCATTTTATTTACTTTTCCACATCGTTTGATGCGTACCGTACGTAGTATTCGTTACACTGCGAATCGTAATTAGAGTAAATTACTCTAATTCGGTCGCTCGAAATTTCGACTCTATCACATCAAATAGAATAAATGATTCTAATTTTTTCATTATGTTATTTAAGGTAAGGTTTAATTAGCATTTTTAATTCTAATATATGTTCGTTTTAAATAGTGTGGAGTACGGACGACGTCCGACCGTGAAAAATTGTACTTTTATAAGTAAAAAAGTACAAATAATGATTTAATACAGGCCATTATCATGTAACTGCGTTTTAACAAACCGCGTAATGCAAATGTCACAGTGACGATAAACTGTACGTTTTGAAACATTCTGTACGAATACCCTATTTACAGTAGAGGATATTAGCTTGCCAAATTAGAGTACACCGCATAAATTAGAGTAAATTCCTTTTTGAAACAGTTCTATCACATAAATTAGAGTAAATTACTCTAATTATTTTTTTCTCTTTTTTTACTCTAATTTTTTCATTACTCTAATTACGATGCGCGGTGTACTGTACTTTACAGTACAGTACTGTACAGTACACCGTGTATCGCTATTAGTGTTAATGCCTTTTTCGCCACTTAAAAAGATATTTTCTTCGTGTACACTTTTTGGATTATGTATCTGACGGTTGCGAATGAAAGGCAAGATTCTCATATTCCGATTGCCGGTCTCCATCTGAAAATAGGACAATTGTGTACGGATAAAAGATGTTTTATGTGCGGAAAAAAATGTTAACACTAATAGCGATACACGATGTACTGTACTACTGTACTGTACTGCACTGCAGTGCCTGGAAATTTTAGAATCAATAAATCCTAACCCTAAATAGTTTCTCTCTGTCGAAGTACAGACCTAATAGCGTTTTTACCTGAACCCTTCGGATCCCTTTAAAATTAAACCCTGATTCTAGTTGAAGTGTTGAACGTGATGAAATATAAAATATTTCGCTATATCGCAACGATATCGTTCGATCTTGCTATAGAGTATCAGATATCCAGTACGGTACAGTACAGTATACCGCAAAAGAACGTACCACATCGTAAGAAATTCGATACAATGTGCAACACTCATCAGTACCTACAAATCTAAAGATGCCCCTTTGCCAAGGGTCCAAGGCAAGGGTTCGGCGACTTCTCGCGACATAACGCGATGCTAGCGACGCGTTTGTGCGATTTATCTAGCATTATCGGCTCTATTGGAGGGCCCTTATCCGCATGACGCGAAATCCGGGGCCCGAAATGAACATCACAAAAACTTTTCGGTGGTGTAACGCAGTAAACGTCCATTCGATTGGTCAAAATTTAAAAGCACGTGTCATACGCTAATATCACTGGCCTGTAAGATGAATTTGTGAAGCAACACTGCCCCATCTGAGGGCAAGTCATCTACTGTACGGCCTAGTCTGCGTCGTGGATGAGTCCTCTAAGCTTGTCGTACAGCCTCTCGCTCGTGTAAGTACACCTTCGGATTGCCTTTGCGAATTTTGCGATGATTAAATGCCCTTTATTGGCTGTATGCAGAACTGTGCGACAACATCCATTGCTGAGTTTGCTTTCGTCACAAAAGAATGTGAGGCGCAAACAGTTTCTGTCCAGTCCATGAGATGCATCTCCGCACGTGTAGATGCGTACATTGTATGGATAATGTTTTCATAAGACGTGCCACGAAGAACATTAATTGGCCAACGGTTTTTTTCGTGCGACAGATTGCTTCGCCGTCGCGTGAGATTTTTGCATGCGACAAAGTGAACCGTTCGATGCCTAGTCGCACAGACATTGGCTCGTGCGGAAACCCTTCTCTGTGCGACGAGTGCTTGTTTTTTTGCAGGTACCTTGGCATGCCCACGTCAACTTTAATTTTGGAAGCCATTCATTTATTTTACATCTCTTCCTACTTGTGAAGATCATCCACTCCCTTTTGTTATCCACTTACTAGCTGTTGTAATGGCCACTTCAGCAGCCATGGCTTCCACTTCCGCTATTGGCAGTTGTCAGGTGAGTCGATTCTCATGTTACCTTCCTCTTGCTGGAAATTTACTGCCGACATCGTCATATTGCTGGTTTACTAATTTGTTTAGTCTTTTTCGTCTGCTAAAAGCTTGTTACGCCTTTTATTGACATTGAATCTTGGCTGAATCCTGGCTGTTTATTTTCTGTAACAGCTTGCTGCCTCGAAAAATGGTGTGTTTAGCTCCACCAAGGCCCTTGCACCAGTTATGGCTGCTCCAGCCAACAGGAAGAGGGCAGCAGTGGTCGCCATGTCCGGCGCCCCTGCCTATGTGCCAGACATGGCCAAGAGAAATACCGTGAACTTGCTTCTTTTGGGAGCTATTGGCCTGCCAACTGCCTACATGGCGGGAGGATATGCATACTTCTTTTACCCCCCTGGGTGAGTTAATACATAGTTAAGACAACATACTGACAGTCGAAGCTGCCCTTTTTTCTGTACTGTTCATCATTCTGGCCGAATCAGGGATTTTTCTTTGTTTGAAGTAGGTTAAGGAGCTGAATGTCAGACCATGTCTTTCTGTTTTTCCTGAAAAACTAGTATCGTGAGTTTTGTTACTTTAGTTTAGACTTGCGTTGTTGAAAATGTGAGGTTTTGTATAGACTGGCATTTCTACCTTTGCCTTTTATTACTGCTCTTACATGGACTAGAGTTTTCACATTGCAGGGGAGGTTCCGGCACTGGTGGTATCACCGCAAAGGATGCTCTTGGTAATGACGTCGTTGCTTCCGCCTGGTTGGCCACTCACCCTATTGGAGACAGGACACTCACCCAGGGCCTCAAGGTATGGATAAATTATGCCTATCGTTAACAATGCTGGTATTACTTCCGTAATATTGTTGTCAACTAGGAGTCAATTATACAATCGTATCCGTCCAGAATCAAGCCTATTTCGACAGGTACTTCTAGATTTGTCATATACATGGCCGATGATTCTCATTTCACCTTGAACGCCTCCATTGTTAATTTTTTGTATGGATGTGTAGAATCCAAGTAATCCTCAAAGTGATCTGTAGTTATCATATTATTACCATTAGTGTAGATTTTGTCTCGGTGACCTCTGTTCATTGACAACACTAAATGATTGAGAACCCTTAGTACTTTTTTACTAAATTATCAACTTTAACTGTGCAATCTAACTCTCGTGGTCTGTTTGTTGTTAACAGGGTGACCCTACCTATCTAGTTGTTGAAGGTGAGGCTGGCTCAGCAGCCTCTTTGGCTACTTATGGAATTAACGCTGTGTGCACTCATCTTGGATGTGTGGTGCCATGGAACGCCGCTGAGAACAAGTTCGCCTGTCCTTGCCACGGTTCTCAATACAACAACCAGGGCAAGGTCATCCGTGGACCTGCTCCCTTGGTAGGCATCTGATCCTTAACTGATAGTTCATTTTTCATTTTGTGTTCCTTCTGCTGTTTTGCTCGTCTATTCATTGTCCTTCGCTCCTTATTCCGCTCTTTTGCTTATCTGATTACCAATCAGCTGTTTGATGGGCTGTTTTTGATGGCATGGGTGGAGATTCTGTTCTCGATAGTTCAAATTTATATTTTTTTGACTACTGTACCCTATTTTTATTATTTAATTGTTTTTATTTGTTACTTATTTGTTTGTTTGTCTATGAATGTTTATGTGCAGTCTCTTGCTCTTGCTCATGCCGATGTTGTGGAGGACAAGGTTATCTTCAGCACCTGGACAGAGACTGACTTCAGGACTGGCGATGCTCCATGGTGGTCATAGATTCTGAATTCATTTAATTAGCCAATTAGGAACTGCAAGGCTGTCCTTCAAAAAAAAATTAGGACAGAGTAGAAGTAACTTTAATGGATACCACGATGGCCCAAATGTAAAGCCTGGACACGAATCGCATGTACACATTCGAATATCATTTATGTGCAGGTATTAAAATACTATCAGATTATTAAAATTAAACATACTTTTGTTTGATGAACTGTGGTCTCTGGATTTCCTTTGTTCTTCCCATGTGAATTTTCACCTTATGAAGTTGAAACAGGGTAAAGACTAGTTGCGGGTTTCCACAGCTCTCATTGGGACTTGTGAATATGAATTGGTTTTTTTCTCTTCAAAGCTGGCTGTTTCTACAATATTCTGATGATGGCTTGCTCGGCTTTTTGTAATTCTTATCCCAGTATTTTTCTTAATTTTGATTCTTAGCAGATTATGTCCAGACTTCATGACGCAAACACATTTTCAGCAAACATGATTGAGGGGTACCTCTTGTATTGCTATTAGTGTTCATAATTTTTTCCCCACACAAGCTTCTTTTCTCTCGTCTAAAGAGAAGATATTGTAATTTGCAAAAAAAACATGAACATTCATAGTGATATACGGTGTGGCTGTTATGTGGCAAAGCTGATGTGCTGTAAGGTAAACAGTTTGTAATGTGATGGTGTAAAGTAGTCCATACATTATTACATTTCATGCATCGGATACATATCTATTATGAATGTTTACATTTTACTAGGAAATCATGAATAGATAAAGATATATTGTTGATGTGAAAAGAACATGTCCTGAGCTAACAGTAGGAGCGAAGATGACAGTCATCAGACTATCAAAAAGTGTCTTGGTAAACTATCTCAGTGCATGGGAATAAAAAGACTTGGCAATTGAAAAACTCAAAAACCACATGTGGAGGAAAGTAAGCAAAAAGGATAAAGAAGGTGTAAGCAACAAACTCTAATAAGACAACCAGAACAAAGACACCCAAAGAAAGAACAATCATGAAAGGAATGGTCGAACAGAGACATAACACCAAAATGACCTAACCAAACTCCATTAAGTGTAAAAATCTGTGAATTGCAGCACCGAAAATCTACTAAGTCCGGGGGAGCATGTTGCGGGAAGAGCGTGCCATCAATTCATAATTGGAATAGATGGAGGGATAGAAGCTTGCACTTGTTGTGAGGCCACTGATAAAAGTTGACCATGAAAAGATGTACGAACTTCAGCAGGAGGGCTCCTAGGTCGCGACGCTTGATCGAGCACCAACCACAAGCACGGAGAAACTCAACCAAAGCCACCCAAACAACCAAACATCTCGAAGGCCATCAAAATAAAGTCATCCATAGTATCACGGTGTGCATAATCACGCACCTTTGTAGCCACAGCATGGGCAGCCACTCGAACATGTTGAGCCGTTTGATTGACGACTATATCCGAAGTAGGGTTCGCCAAAACAATGTCACCAAATATGCGACGTGCACCATCGAGTATTACAATATCAATCCGACATGAACGAATAATATGCGAAACCTCTCAGCAAACAGAAAACCCCCCCTTAGAAGCGATAGTCGTAATGCTGTGACGAATAATGTCGTGCGCCTGAAAGAACTCGCCCCCGTGGGAGCAAGGAAGGAAATGGGTGCTGGCGGGCTCAAGGACCCGGTCATAAGAGCAAACAAGAGAGCCAAGCAAAGGTGGATGAGGGAGGCCAAGCCGAAACCAGAGGGCCGTGGTGAATTGAGCAAGCGTGAAACGGAGGGTGGATGAAGTAGGTGTATAGCCAAGCTCTAGAACCGAGTCCACCATAAGAGAGAAACCGTGTATGTGAAAAATAGGAGGGAAGAGCCTCAAGAAGCTCAGTTTGAATGGCAGCGACAACTTGATGAGAAATGGATTCTTGGACATAGGTCTGACATATCCGCGATAGCAGTAGGAGGAAGAGATCGTGACGCATCCAAAATCGACCATTGGAAGGCGAACAAACCGTTCAAAACACGAGGAACAACGGTAACAAAAAGAGGAGTATCTCCAACCAAAAACCGAGAAACAATAGTGGAGACAACAAGGCTCCAACTTCCCAAGTAGGCAAGTAGAGCAACGCGTGATGTCAATAGTAAACTCAATTCGTAGGACGAGACATGAAGAGAAGCTTGAAGGCGGGCGTAGGCCCATACTCGCGATCAAAAGCCCCACAAACCTCACAACGAAAGAAAACCCTTGTCGCCTTCATAAGCAATAGTCGAAATAGTGTCGTGAATGTTGTCGTGTGCCAGAATCAATCCCCCCTTATGGAAATATTGAAGCGAAAGGACGTCATCTGGCTCGAGAACACGTGCACACGAGGGAACTAAAGCTCTTAGGAAAGGCGGATGAGGAAGACCAGGGGGAAGCTCTTAGCAAAGGCGGATGAGGAAGACCAGGGGGAAACTGAGGGCAGTAGTGAATTGAGGAGTGAAGCAAAAAGTGAAACAAAAAGTGAAAAGAATGAGTGAAGCCAAATGCCAAGCTCCGGAACAAAGGACCCCATAGGACAGAAATCGGGGCCCAAAGAGAGAAATCGGGCCCCATAGGAGAGAAATCGGGCATGTATTGAGTGACTAGGAAGAGCCTTGAGAAGCTTAGATCAAGTGGCGGCGACAACTTATCCTAAAGTGGTTCTTATATAAGCGTAATAGGCTTCGTTATGATGGTGGAGGATAGCGGTATATTCGTTATAGCAAGGGGAAGAAGGGGAGGAAGAGAACAGGACGCGAAAATAAACGGGTGTGGAAATAGACCGTCGTAAAAAGAAAACCTTATCTGAAACACAAAGGATGATGGGGTTAAGAACAAGATTATTCCCAAATATGAAATGAGAGAGAATGTTGTTTTGAAAAGTCAGTTTCGTGCGAACGTGACAGTTTGTGAGTAATTGCTAATTGCATTTAATATGGAGGTTTGAATTGATTCATGGGTTGGGGGAGCGAACGTACGGATATACCAACATTGAATTAAGGGACTCATTGAGTGGCTGAACAAGCATTGAGAAATGGACGGCGGATCGCGAAGCTATCCGATGTACAATAATCAAAATGTTGAAATAGGCGCCGCCGGTACGGCGCAGCTGCGACGCAGACAGGACAACGCAGCTGCGGTTACTTTGGATAAATATGCGTCGCCGGTACGGAGTAGCTGCGGCGCAGATAAGTCAACGCAGCTGCGGATAATATGACTAGTATAGATTCTGAGTAATGATGATTGTACGGTAATAGTTGCTTAGTGGTAGCTGAGTGGTAGCTTGTTTTGTTTGACGTACGAAGGTTGCAAAGATGTCGGTGTAAATATTCTGTTCAACAGAGGTTTGTCTTTTTGCTAATTAGTTTATTAGTGTAGATTTACTCAGTCTGACATACTCGAATTATTCGGGTATACTCACGATAGTTTAGGTAGATGGTAGATACCGTACGGATGGTATGCCTCCGTACATTCATTAGTGGACTCTTTGAGTATAACTTGTAGGACTTAGAAAATTTTGATTATCACAGTCAAGTTTATCAAAGCAATGGCAGGCTGTTTTCTGCATCTTTGACCTGTTGGTGTGATCACCCTGTTTGGTGTTTTCATGTGAAACTTTGTGAAGTTATTTTATGATATAGAATCTACATGTGTGTGCAGTTTCATTCTATTCTGGTATTTATGTAAGATTCTGTGAGAGGTCTAAGTGGTTAGTTTGTGAAGCTGTCACCTGTTTTTGTGAAACTCTGGAGCTTATATCTTCTATATTCCTTGGTGGATTTGGTTGTAACTTTGGGAGATTACAGTGTCTATAATATAATGAGATTATAGTGTCTATAATATAATGCCTATTGGTGCAGTTTGAGGGGATTTTATTTATTGTGAAGTAATCTGTGCTGTCTGAAACACAGATGTTTGTGCTGTCTGAAACACAGATGTTTGAGGGGTAGTCTGTGGTGCTTCCGAGAGTAGTCCATGGCTGAAATAGGCTATGGACAACAAATAAGACACCAACTCCTCTAATAGGCAATGGGAGCCACTCTCATCGGAAAGATTAAACCCCACCCCCTCAACGAGAAACGAGAAAAGCCCATGGCCGAAAAAATTGTGAAGGACTCTTTCCCTCCATACCCCTCTCTCTTTCTCTCCCTTTCTCTCTCACTCTCTCCCTCCCTCATCAAAGGGGCAAAGAGACGAGACAAAAATAGCGGTGGGAGGGGAAGTGCATGTAAGGTGAGAAGAGTGATGGATGAAATGCATTGTTAAAAGAGTAAAAGCCTCCAGTGAGTTGGGAGACTAAGGGGCAACACCGTGAATCACTTATAGTATTAATGCTTATTTTCCCACTTAAAACATTTTTTTCTCATTTAAAACATTTTTTTCTCACTTAAAACATTTTTTTCTCACTTTAAACATTTTTTTCTCACTTAAAACATTATTTTCTCATTTAAAACATTTTTTTCTCACTTAAAACATTTTTCACTCACTTAAAACAATTTTTCTCTGTGCACACATGTCTGGTTTATGATTGGAGAACACCAATCGGAAGGTGAGAATCTCAACTTTCAATCGGAACTGTCGGAATGAAAATCCGACAAGTGTGCACGGAGAAAAGATGTTTTAAGTGGGAAAAAAAACATTTAACACTACAAGCGATTCACGATGTAGTCTCCATGGGGCAGTTGAATTTGAAGGGGAAAGTCAAGAATTTAAGTCGAAAACAAACTCGAGCCCGAAGGGTACTCTAACAAACTAACGACTTTAGATGGTGAGGGAGTTTGAAACTGAAAGGAGGAGAGAACGAGGAAGGGAGACAGTATGGAACCAAGCAACAGGCTTAGGGTGTGTCCTCGTGTGCATAAGTAAGGGTTTTTTTCTGTCGTTTTCCTGTAAAACTTAGCGTCGTACTGCCTAAGTTCCAACCGTAGGAAGTAATCTCAAATTTGTAGAGTACAATTTGCGTCACCCTCGAACTTAGGATGTACGAAAAATTGTCGTCTTGTGTTTTTCGACCCACTTCGACGACAAAAAACGTCATCTTCAACCTTATCTTTAAAACACATGCGCGATGTGTTTTAAAACTAGGGATTTTATGTAAACAAATAGGAACACATATTCGCACGTGACGTAATTTTCGAAGCATTTCACACGATTTGAAAAGACAAAGCAAAGTACGGAAGTCGCTATGTTTTGTCCGTTTTTATTTAATACGACAAAGAAAATTACACAATTTGTTTGGTTTTGTCCGTTTTCGTCCAGTACGGATTTTTTTTTTGCGTGGGTCTCGAAATTCTGATGCCATTTCACGTCGACAGGACAGGAGACGCAAAGGCAAAGCGTAACTTCTTCAACCGTGAAACGGTACAGGGTGGAAGGCGGTACGTCTACAATGTCACGGTAAGACATGCGACGTCACACAAGCAGTTCCAAAAAATAACGTTCGACAACACAGATTGTAGACGTTGACAACCGTCACAGGTATTGTCGACGTATACAATCGTCACAAACGTAACTTACGATACGTTCTTACACATAGGGACACTTGAAAAGCGGGTCCCCCGGATCCGCGCTAAAATACAAAGTAAGTTCGCTAAGTTACAAGTACATGGGGACATACCCTAAGTTACAATTACATGGAGCGTACGTGAAAAAGGAAAGAAAGCTTCGAAAACATTATGAACCAAAAAGGAAAGTTTTTTTTAACTGTATATAGTGTGACATTAAGGAATAAGAATACTCGCGCCTTTTAAAAATCAGCGTAAGCCACGTACGGATTTCTAAATTCTGAGAGATTACAAAGGTTGGGCAACGGCCCAAGCATCCTCAGTTTATTGATGTTTAGCGGTAGGCTCTCCGTCTCCGAGGTTTCTTTACAGTAATGTACATTTGCTGCAATCTGCATATGGAATCTGCTACAGTACGGTACTGTATGGAACGTTTTCGGCAATTCGCTACTTCCAAATGTCAGGAGGTCCCCCATCTTCATAATGCCTACCGCTCGTGAAGCCACGTGAAGTCACGTGAAGGCCACTTGCTTCCTCATCCACCAGATTTCTGCAATCCAGGTGTACATTAGAAAATCATCCGATCTTTTGATTTGATCCTTTCTTCGAAACGTGACCAGCCAGCTGCATTCCAACACGTCGTCAACGCCACGGCATAACGTCGTCAGCACAAAGTGTACTACATAATGAAGTGTCACATGTGATCGTACAATTTACGCACCGTCTGTACAGTATAGTACTGAACTGTAGCTGACATATCGTATCCCCTCCCGCAGACAAGCTACAGTCATTTAAGCCGAGCCCCTCGATCCGAACATATCCATTTTAGAATCAGAGATTCCCGTATCGTGTTTGAAGTTTTGGACGAAGGCTCAGAAGATTCCAAAGTCCATCTTACGTGTCAGGGGGAAACTCCACGTACGCTGTAAAAGGCGTTACTCCTGCAGTAATCATTGGCTTTTAATGACGACTGTACGATCCTATTCAAAAAGTATATTTATTTGTTTGAATATGGCATTTATGGCCAGTAACGACAGTAATCGCGTACGTGTAACAACCCTATTCTACTTTAAAACCACGACGGTGTAGGGTTTAGTTATAAACTTACACTCCGGTTGTCAACAAGCCATGGCGCCGAGTGCCAAGAGCAAGTGTCGCGCTTGTGAAGGAGATGCTGAGGAAAGCCTTTACCAGACGTGGACGACCAAGTAAGTCTTCATTCATCCAGTCTCCGTACAATTTGTTTTTGTCATGTCAGCTTTTCTAAGGTTTTTTTTTTTTTATGCTAGTTCCAACTTGTAGCTGCTGATGAAACTCCCCGCAATGCAGGAGATGGGCCAGCGGGAGTTGCGGCATGGGAACAGCAGAAGCCGGAAGCTTTGGCATCTACACGTGCGGGGAGTTACAGATGCAGCAGCGGCTGCTGGAGGCGGTAGGGCTGGCGGTGGCGCTGCTGGACGACTCCAACGGCGTGCTGGCGGGCAGGTGGGCAGTCAGCATTGGAAGCTGGACAGCGGATTCTGGACATTGGATATTAAACATTAGACATTGGAAAGTGAATTGGACATTGGACATTGGACATTGGTCATTGGACATTAGAAATTGAGCGTTAACACTAGAAATTGGAAAGTAGGCACTGGAACTGAACATTAGATATTTGACATTATCAACGGGAATTGGAAATTGGACATTAAACAGTGGATATTGGACATTGGCATGTGTATTTGACATTAAACGTTGAACACGCTATTTGTATTTTCGTTTTAGCCTACAAATCTTAAAAGGTTGCCAATGTTTTTTTTCGTGGACTGTCTGCCTTCATGACGATGATGTTGATTGGACAATGGCAAGTGGATTGGATATCTGACATCATATGTTTGGTACATCGGTGATAGAATGATCTATAGAAGTTATCCGATGAACAGTTTAAGCTGAACAAGAAAACCGAATTTAACAATGTTTTAAACCGAGTAATGATTAATAGAAAATGAGATTCCTACTGATATTCAAACCATTTTGTTTTATACTTCCTGTCGCAGAAATAATGAGTTTTCATCTGAAATATTGCATTTGAAATTTGTGGTGCATCATAAACTGAATGCAAAAGTTTGAACAGTAACTTTTTTCAGTTAATGAAGGTTATTTGTTAACTTGGATAAGGTCAGACTTCAATTCCAGTTAAATCGTTCTTAAAGTCCTCAACTCTCTGAAATTTCCGAAAGATGCTATTTTCACTTTCCTTTCAGCCTAGATTTGCTTTTTGTTGAACTCACGTCATTTGTGGTTGCGTCCACCAATATCACAACATTTAAGGGGTCATCTCAACACTTACATTTCTTGATTCTATTCTATCCAAATTTTTAGATCAATTTCACTCATAGAAAAGATAGAAAAACTAAAATGTACAAAAATTTATAGACGGCCATATCATTTGACTTTTATGTCCATGTGTCTATATGACAACCGTATGCTCGTATATCTCACAACTGGTGTTTTTCATATTGCATGTGGAATCAGTCCGGCGTTATGTCACATGTTGGGGAACCCTCGAATTGTCGGCTGTCGACTGGAAAGCTTTGTGGAGTCTGACGATTTACAGGATTTTCAGGTAGGACAATGTGAATCTTATTTCCACTCATCTTATCTCATATTAATCACCTTAATCTATATTGGTTAATTCCGACATGCCTATGAATACATGTAAAAAACCGCCCTAATACTTCTCAAACCGGGGCGAAAGTATTTACACCATGAATTTTTAACAGAGTTAGGTTTTCTTCTGCCCCTCACACGTGTTTACATCGTTGCATAGTTATGCGATTTTAAACCTCAGTATTGCGATCAACAGATGGACGGTTACCTTTCGATTGGTCCCTTCTAGACAAATAACCGACATTTTTGCCCAAGAAATCACGCGTTTGAGGCACAGAAAAGGCTTCACTCTAGTAACAATTCAGTTAGTAGCAAAGGTTCTTGTTGTCAAAATCTCATTGTTGTATATGTCAAAAGAACAAGTAATACGTGAACAACTATTATTGTAATAGTATAGAATCAACATCCTTCAAATGAATGCTCGAAACCGTTCACATGAGTTCTGGATTCTACGTGACACTCTTCTTTCCTGACAGCTGTTGTCTTTTCCTGAGTGGGATCCAGAAAACCTGTGACATGATGACACGTGGCAAGTGCATTGGACAGCAATTGGGCGAATGGCGATGGCATTCCGGGAAAGACAGAAAACATCCTCTTTGGCTTCGGCTAAGAGTGGTTTCCGAAGGGGGAGGACAGACACTCTTGCTTTTTGATGACATCAGCAACATGAAATCCATGGAGGTGTGGCCCTTGTCTCATTCTAGTCTAGGTAGAAACAAATGGACCTAGGATGTGTCTAATTTTAAAATAAAATCCAAATGTGGAACATGGTCGAGGCTGTCTTGATGTTACTAACACGATAGGACTTGACAAGGGAAGCCTGTTTCGATATCTGACTGCATTTGGGATATGCACATAAAAGTTGAAACATAAAGAGTACCTCAAAATTGTTCTTGAATTAGAAAGACAATCCTCAACTTTTTTTTTTCGACAGTTAAAACGATAACCAAGGATTTAAAATATGGATGTTGAATTTCCTGTTCCATTTAGCTATAAAGTAAACAGCTTTCGATTGAGCATAACTGGCCAAGTTTGGTCATTTTTTTTTCCATTGGAGTTTTACGTGATCTCACACTCGTCACTTTGTCGAGGCACGCAGGAACAAGTTTCTAATTTAAGAAACAAAGTGACAAGATTGGAGGGAATTTTAGAAAATTGTCCCCTGGGGATCGCACAATTATCAGAAAACGAGGAGTTGACGATAAACCGAGCACTCGAAGAGGTTATTGGTTACAAGAGGGAGGAGATAACCACATTGGAAAATTGGATTCAGCTCTGTTTGGTAGAGAAAAGAGAGGAGGTCAGAGAGACATACGAAAAAACAAAGGAGGAAGGTTTCCAAGAAAGTGTTCGATGGCTCTTGACAAGGAAGGACGGAAACCGTAAATTTGTGGAGTTTTTCGGGGCTCAAAATGCAGGAGGAATGGTATGTTCAGTTTGCAGAAATCTATTTACTGATGATAAAAAATATGGTAAATACGGGGTAAGATGTAAGCACAGTGTAAGAGAAATCTTTCTTCCTTTATGCTCTACCGATGTTGAGATTGCCAATATCTTTGTTAATTGAAATCATTCAAGTATCGTATACATAGGAGCCGTTAGTGTTTTTCTTTCACAAACATAAGAACAAACAAAATTACAAGCCTTTCTGAAACATCAAACTAAACCAACAGCAACACAAACGCAACTCGTCACCATTTGGATCTGTCCACACACATGTATTCCTGTGGATGACCCTTTTTTTGAACCCGTACAACTTTATGACTAGTTTGGCAGCTTCTTATGTTTATAGATTGTCGAGCTAAACTATACCCTCCAGGTAAAAAAAAATTCTGTCATTTGTTTCAGTTTTTATTCTTTGCTTGTAATATTTGCAAAAGCTCTTAAGTTTACTACAGATCGTGTTAGGTGTTAAAGGTCATAAAGCGGTCTTTTAGTTACAGATTTCGACTTAAAACGGTATGTGAAGATAACCTGGGTCGGTAACTTCCAGGAGATGGTGAGTGGCGTCGTGAATACATGAAGGATTAATAGATGGGCGAAGTATAGCATGGATTTTCCACTCTGTTAAATGACCATGTCTCATTTATTGTCGTGTAATTGTAAATTTGTGAAGTTTATAATAGCACATATGTAAATAGGAACCCATCTCACAAGAAATAGCATTGTCCACATGTATTTACCACCTATTGATGGTGAGATCTGTACTGACCAATGCCATCACACACCTTATTGCTATCTTGTGTTACCTATACATTTCTGGTTGCTTTGCAAAATCTAAAGTATAACATCTGAAAATTAACAAACGATAGTTTTAATGACAGCGTGATGTGTAGAGTAAAATTTATCCAGATTATAATTGGTAGGGAAGTCAGTAGTATATGCTATGGATCGCAACTGACAAATGGAACCACTTCATGGATAAATGGACATTTTTTTCTCGGCATGTTATTCTTGGGTAGATTTGGGTTTGTCAAGATATTACCACCAAAATGTTGGGAGAAGAGCAATTTCGAGTTATGTTCGATGTCTGTTTGGTGAGTGGTTCTTCTTTTAAAACTGAATTTAAATTCCAAGGAACCGGGAACTGTTGACAGCGTCTTTTTCTTGCTTCTTGTGACTGACAGTTTGGGTCATAATCAAAAGTTCATCTCAACAGGAGTAGGGGACGAAACCTTTTGAGATAAACAATAAAATATGAAATGGATTGAAATTTTAATCACCATAACTATGAACTGAGCACATCGGTCATCTAAACTAATATGGATAATACGTTAAAAGTGTGACACATAAATTTGTTAAAACTTTTATGTAATCATAGAGTAACATTTACGAATAAGTGTAAAATATATATTATTTCTTAATACATCAATTTTTTGGTTCTGTTTCATTAAACAATTTTCGTGCATTTCATGTCGTCCAGAAAACTGTCACTCCCATATATATTTCAAAAACTGATCTAGTCTAATCAAGGATACTAATGTTCCATGAGCATGTGCAAACGGTATGTGCAGGAACCGATGCTCATTGCGGAAAATAATGTTATTGTCAATTGCAATGATGCCTGTGTCAAAGTTATTGGTGGTCGCAGTAAGGCAGAAGTCCTGGCCATGGCTCCCACTCTTCTTACATTATCTCCCGAGTTTCAGCCCGATGGGAGAAGCTCCGCGGAGGTTATTGAAGAAAATAGAAAAAAAGATTTCGGACACGAAATGACGTTTGAGTGGGTGCATCAGAAGCTCGATGGAAATCCTCTACCCTGTCAAGTTCTAGCAAAGGTATGTTCCTGTGTGACAGAACAAATATTTAAGTGTAGAAAATTGTAAATCATCCTTTGCTATAAACAAAATAATAGCTGGTAGGTTTTTCTTTCTATATCCTTTTGTGGCAAACCAATGATAGGTTGTCCATGTGTAAGGACTCGTTATTTGTCGAGTGTGTTTCAGTTTTTACTTTTTTGGTGGAGTCATGGGCTTAGTGTGGCATAAGGTGCTGGATCAACACTAACTAAAGTCATTTTTCGCTCTTTCTGCTGAACAGAATATTGTGGTGGAGGATAAACAAGTATGGTTAGCTGTGTGGAGAGATTTGACGGAAATAAAGAAGACTGAGGAGGCACTGCGATTGGCAAAGGAGAAGGCAGAGCAAGCCTCGCAGGCAAAAAGCAGTTTTTTGGCGAATATGAGTCATGAGATTCGGACACCAATGAACGGTGCAGATAAATTCCCAAACCTCTCAAACACGTTGAGAAAACCCTAAATAAATATTCCATTAAGAGATGAGATCCGGACACTTGTTGACTTGCCTTTCCTGTGCTGACGCTATACCTCACTTCATTTATACATCTTTATAGTTGACAATACATGCAGAATATTAGAAATTGACACATAAATACTGGAAATGTACATGTCTGGAAGGAAAAATAAATAAATAAATAAGTACATACGTATAAATATATGCATAATCAATCATTGCATGTCAATCATTAATCTGTGGCAATGACAGTATAGATCGGTTGATCAGTTAATTTCTGCTAACTCTCGTCCAGGCTCTCTCAAATTTGCAGGTGTGATTGGTGTAGTGGAGCTTCTCCTAAACACTTCACTGAATGCAGAACAGCGTTCATACTTAGAAATTATTCAAACGTCGGGCAACAATCTGCTACGCATAATTTCGGATGTCCTCGACCTCGCCAAGATGGAGTCGCAAAGTCTCTCCCTCGAATTCCTCGAATTCGACCTCCGAGAACACATTCAAGAGTCGTTGGCACTTCTTCGTGTCGTCGCAGAAGAGAAGGGCCTTCAGGTAAAGAGGGAAGACAAAGGTAGAAATGAAATTGATAACCACGGGAGCATCAGAACCATAGAACCTTAGACCATGTGAACCATAAAACTAGAAAAACCATGGAACTAAACCAGAACAACCATGGAACTATGGAAATATAAAACGTTTGAACCATAGAGGTCATGTAGTTTCAAGGAACTATAGGATCAGAACCATAAAACCATAAAACTTTATGGATAGAACCACAAGTACCGAAGGATCATAGAACTATAAGAACACAAAACCGTACAGTTTAGGGAGCCACCGAACCATATAAACCATCGAACTATAAATACGATAGCATCAGAAAATCATGTGAACCATAGAAAGGACGACATGCTGAAAAAACTTCATTTTGTGAATCATGATGGAATTGCAACCCCAGTCTGTAATCCGTAACTGATTAATAGTCCATGTCAACAATATTCTACAATGAATTATATAAAAGATTTGCATCTTAACGTACGGCAAGAACGTCATGCAACCTACAGCTTTGTTATTTTCTCTTTGTGAACAGCTGTCAAGCTCTGTGGATGCGAATATTCCGGAAATGATTGTGGGAGATTCCTTAAGACTCCGCCAGGTTCTATTGAATCTCATAACAAATTCCATCAAGTTCACTCAGAGGTTCAATTTCAAACCTGTAACCTTTTCGGCAACTGACTTGCAAGTAGGAGTAAGAAACACCAGTACTGTAAAATAGTACTAGTAAGTATAATTGGAGAGTTGAATTTGTACAAACAGACAGATTTGGACAAAAAATCGGAAGCCTTGCATTTTCTTGAGACTGCAGACATCAGCTTCAAAGTATGACTGGATGGTGCAAAGACGCAGAAGATTTCAGGGACGCTTGCAAGAAAATTTCCTTCACATAAAATTTCGATAAATTTCAGAAAGTATATACCGTCAAAATAGTTATGCATTCCTTCCCCTGCATTCTTTTCTCCATATCGCCGTCCCGGTATTCTATAAACTTTCATTTAATCTCTCTTTCTGTTGTTTATACACCGACTCACGATAAGAACTTTCAATTTCAAAATTCTAACGTCGTCGTCACCTTTTGTCTTATGCAGAGGCTCCGTTGCAGTAAAAGTGAAGCTTGTACATGGAGACAGTAGAAAGAGTGATGTTTTCACAAACCTCCAGTTCTCTGTCACGGACACGGGTGTTGGAATCCCACAGGACGCTCAGCGGCTACTTTTTGAGGCGTTTACACAGGTTAGTTTACACTTTAATAGGAGGTCAATGCATTAGGGTTCAGATATTTTGTATTAACAGTTCCCGTATAGTAAGCGTACTGTAAGGGGCAACTACTTACAGCGTTTCCAATTGTTTTCGCAAATTAAACATACGATGGCACACTCTTGAGACTGCAAGGTTTTTGTTTTGTGTCTTGCTGTTTTAACATTACAGCAGGGTTCTACCGACAATGTGTTAATGTTGACTTGTTGTGTTAAGTGAAACAAGAAGAATCTACTTAATTCAACTTAAAATGCTTTGAAAAACGTTCTTGTTTAAAAAAACTTAAAAAAATCCTTCCTGACAGATATAGTGTTTGAGCATTGTAATGCCAGAACAATGATGAGAAAAACCGTTGTAAAAAACGACATTGGTTAGAGCTACCTTTTTGATGTAATTTTATAAGTTGCAGTATACTTTCTCTAAGTTCTTTTGCCATTCATACCTTCTAACAATGGAAAAACATTTTGAAATTTTGCAGGCAGATACATCCACGTGTCGAAAATATGGAGGCACCGGGTGAGTTTAGAGAGGGCCTAGGAAAATTATGAAGTTCACGGTTTTTTCGGAGCTTACATGATTGGCTACATATTCCATTACTCGTAAAGGGCGGAGCTTATGTTTATTGATTGGCATGAATACACTTTAAACACCGGAAACCTTAACAGAAAAAAACTGCATTTATATCTACTCTTATGTACTCTAATTCCCGCGTTTGGGCGTGTCTTTCTTTGGATTCTGTATATGTGTTTTAATTTCTCTTAAATGCATTTTTGTGTGCAGACTGGGCCTCACAATTTCCCAAACACTTATCAGGCTGATGGGAGGCGATATAAGTGTGACAAGTGTCTTAGGCAAAGGTTCCACTTTCACATTCATTATTAGACTGGGTACTTGTCCTAAATCCAAAGCAATTCAACTCCCGGTGAAAAGTTGTGAAGCTCCGCGGAGTTTGGCTTCTTTGAGGGTTTTGGTGGCAGAGGACAACAAAGTGAACCAAATTGTGATAACTCGGATGTTGACAAATTTGGGAGTTCAATGGAAGCTTGTCGAGAACGGGGCCCTCGCATTAAAAGCGTGTCGTGATGGTAACTTTAACATCATCCTCATGGTATGTAACATCATTAAGAACGCGTCTTTTAGGTTTCCAAAGTTTTCTTTAGTTCCATTGAAACGTCTGTAGTTGTGTGAAAACAAACAAAGGTTTTTCGTGTAACTCGCGATTGGTCACCAACTGGGTTCATGGGAGAGAAGTAGCACAAAAGTGTTTTTCGAGACCAGTAGAGTCTGAAGACGATGAGTCAACCCTGAAAAATTCAGGAGTCAGACAGCACCCACTAAAACATGTAACTGCTTTGGATGATGACTCATACAGTAAAGAAATCTACACTAGATTATTACTCACTACTCTCTCAAGCTAAAGTCCACAAGGACGTCGATGTGGACTGGTTCCCTTGGTGGAAGATCCGGGACTCTATCAGCGATGGGAGTGTACTGTACATCGTCGGAGGAGGATTGCGGCTTGAGCTTGTTGGAGGGCAACAAGTAACACGTTGGCGGTAGAAAGTAGCAAGGAAGCTCAATGGTGGCATTTCCCAATCTTATTGATTCAAACGTTTTCGAGCACAGTCACTCTAAACAATTGTCAAAATGCAATGTAGCTGGTGTCTGACCAAACCGAAGACATGCTCTCTGTTTGTGCTTTGCAGGATTGCCACATGCCTGAAATGGACGGCTTCGATGCAACAGAGCAAATCCGACGGTTGAAACCTTCCCGCTCTGATTGGTCGCAGCCTCTGATTATAGCTCTGACAGCCAGTGCTTTAAGCCACGAGAAAATACGTTGTGAAGCAGCTGGAATGGATGTGTTTTTAACCAAACCGGTACGGCATAACGATTTACGAGATGCTTTTGTGCGCGTAATGGAAGAAGACTTCCCAACTCGAAGAATGCCGACCTCATTCGGGCAACAATTGGAGGTAGAGGATGCGGCTTTGAATGGCCGGATAAGTTATTGCTGATGCTGAGACAAAGGCAAATAATAAAGTGTATTAAAGTGTATAAATTATTGATGTTGTACTTGAGTTGTATAAGGAAAATACTGAATGGCGAAAAACATAGTTTGTGGCGTCGAGTTAATGGCAGCTCAACAGTTTTGTGATTGGCGTGTTTTTTTTACTATTTACTTATTTTTAGTTACTTTCTACACGTTAGTTGCCATTTTGCAATCCTCCTATTAAATTTGATGACCATAGGTCAAATGTACAGTTAAAGATACTCGCGGTGTTATATGTAAAATTTACTTTTCCTTATTATTGTGAGAAAGTCTAGCTTTGGTCACTAGAACAACATCGGGGTTTAGTACTGCTAAAAGAATTGGATACTGGATGCAATGATCCTTAAAATCTCTTGGTTTTTTCCTTGGTTCGAGTATTTTTTTGTCCCTTTTGTAACGTAACCTTTGTTACCTTTTATGATGTATGAAATAAGTAAAGCCTCTCCCTTGTATCAATGTTGTGGCCCATCATCATTGATAAAAAAAACCTTAAAAAAACCCTAAAAAACCCAATTGCAGTTATAATGTTTTATTTCTCTCCTTTTCATTTTTTTGTCCGAATAGTTATGGTAACTTAGGGTTTTCTCAGATGCGTGTTTGAGAATTTACCATCAAAGCTACAATAGCCAAATTTCCTTTGGCCCTTTCTTTTAATTCTCATACTACTGGTTCCTCTTTTAAGTTCGGCAAGATACAAGCACCTGATAAAGCATCATACGAATTTTATACCAAGGATACAAAAAAGAAGACAATATCAGAAGGCAATCAAACTATCGACGTTTTACCCTCAGTTTGAGTGTAAATTGCACAATTTAAAACAGTTTTCTGAGTAATCATATCTACGCTTCACCCTAAAATTGTGCAATTTAACAACCACATCAAATCTACTTCTTGGCTTAAAATATTTGACATTTTTACGTGAACGAGATTCGTACAGGTAATATCCGATTCACCTCAAGAAAAGGAGAGTTGTAGTCGTATAGTCCAAATTGCCAAATTGGAGTTGCAGTGATTTTCATTTGCAAAAGCAAAATACGATTAGTGAGGCACGTACATTACGTACTTTTTTTTCGAAAGGTAAAAAAAAAAGGTTCAAGCACACCAACAGATTCAGAACCAGGAATCGAAGAGGTCACAATCAGGTACCCGAATCTGGCCGTACCCGATTTTTATTAATTAATTTATTTTGAATCACCCGGCCGAATCCGGCCCGCCCCCAAAATTTGGCACCCGAATTCGTTCCGAATCTGACGCGGCCGGCCGGGTACGGATGGCGTATGGATTTGGGTACCCGATTGCGACATCTGATGATCAATAGTGTTGCGTATCGATATGGTATAGACGATTTTCAATTTGCACTATAGAGGCAGGTCTTGGTCTTTGTCGATATGGCAGTTCGATTTCGCATGTACAATTAAATAAATAAATAAAAAGCCAAAAAAAAAAAAAACTAAAAAAACCTCCACAATCACTGGCGGTGTCACCTTCACCTCCTCCTCCACCTTCCCGTCAGCCACCGTCTGCCTTCTCCTCTGCCTTCTCCTCCTTGTAACTCACCTGCTCCGTCGCCTCCATCACCACTACACCGTGTATCACTATTAGTGTTAATAAAATTTTCGCCACTTAAAATATCTTCTCTCCGTATACACTTGTCGGATTGTGAATCTGACGGTTGCGATTGAAAAGTAAGATTCCCAGCTTCCAATTGGCGGTCTCAGAATGAAAGTCAGACAAGTGTGTACGGAGAAAAGATGTTTTAAGTGGAAAAAAAAACATTAACACTAATAGCGATTCACGGTGTACCATCCCCACCATCTCCTCCCCCCTTCGCCACCATTGCCTCCTCCTCCACCACCTCCTTCACCGTCACCACCTCCCCTTTGCAACACCTCGTGCCGATCCACTCCATTTGAGCTTTGTGACTTTTATTTCGCGGGATACAAAAGCGAAATACCAACGATTGCGCTTGTAAACGGTCAGGGAATGAGTTTTTTTACGGGTTTTTTGAGGAGAAATAAGATGGGAGTTGAGGTTGTTGGTGAAGTGGACGAGCCCGTTTCGGTGTTCTTGAGGTTTAAGACACCATAAGTTCTCACAATTTTGTTTGTTCCTATTGATCAAGTGGATTGCTTTTGCATGCCCTACTCACTCATATGCAACTTAAAGACATTGTTGGAAGTTGCTCGAGCATTGCAGTTGTTTGTTATAAAATCTAATCTAATTGCGATTTTCTTAGCCAAAAGGTGTAAGTAGATCTTAGTCAAGGTCATTGTAAAGGCTTCATCATATGTCTTTTATCATTCCTGCGGGAAATGTTCATTTCCTCTTAAATATTATCAATCGAGAACCGGGTTTTTTTTTTCTTTGTGCCCATTTTTTCTTAGTTTGTGCAGTACTGGAACGGAAATAGCCAAAAGTTGTTGTTACCTGATGTGTCTTTTTTCATAAGCTACCAAGCTTTTGAGCAATTTAGTTTCGCCTCTAACGTTTAACTTTTTACAAAAGAGTGTTGGCACCAATTTACTACCAGTGTTGATGTTACGAATTGTGATATAATTTAAAGATAGTCACACCAAAAGGCGCATTCCCTGGACCAAGTTAGAGTTGCTTTGTTTTAGATTAGTCTGAAGCACAAAAGTATCAAAGAGATTTTGGAATCTCAACAGTTTTGAACGCTCACATTCACAATTCTTGGAACAATTTGCAACAAACACATACTTGTCCATCGCCATGTCAACACTAATTGTTGTTACACTTGATTACCGTACAGTCTTTACAGTGAACGAACGTGACATAGTGCAAAAGTGAATCACTCTTGTTACGACATCACTTGCGCGTGTTCAGGAATCCATTTCTGATCAGGTTGTCGCTGCCATTAAGACCGAGCTTCTAGAGGCGCTTCCTTTTTACTATTCGCGTGCACGAGTCTCCCATGTTGACTTGGTTTCAGAGCTTGGCTATTGCCTACACCTATTTTATCCACCCTCCCTTTCACGCCTGCTCAATTCACCACGACCCTTAGGATTCGGCTTGGCCTCCGTCATCCACCTTTGCTTGGCTCTCTTGTTTGCTCTTGTGACCGTGTACTTGAGCGTGACGACATCCATTTGCTTCATTGCTCCCAAGGGGACTAGTTGATTCAGCCGCCCGACATTATTCGTGACACCGTCGCGAATATTGCTTCTGGGGGGTGATTTTTTGTTCGTTGTGAGCTTTTCCATAATATTCCTTCGCCTCGGATTGGTTTTGTACTACTCGGTGGTGCAAATCCTATATTTAGCGACATTGTTTTGGCGAACCCTACCTCGGATACAATTGTCAGTAAACCGGCGTGGCATGTCAGAGTGGCCGCCTGTGATGCGGCTAGTAAGGAGCGTGATTATGCCCACCGAGATGCTATGGATGTCTTCGTTCTGATGGTGGTTAAGATATTTGCTTGTTTGGGTGTGGCTTTGGGCGAGTTTCTCCGTGCTTGTGGTCGGCGCTCGTTCGAGCATCGGGGACATAGGACCTCTCCATTACATGCCATTTTTTTGTGTGTTCGTTTCTTTCGACTTGCTTACCTTTTTTGCTTGCTCCCCTCCACACGTAGTTTTCAGTTTTGGCATTGCCGCCCTTTTTCGTTCCGATGGACTCAAAATGGTTTACCATCGCGCTTTTTAGTATAGTCATATTGTTGAGACATTTTATCGTTAAAGATTCTCCGTGGCTTTACAACGAGTGCAATCTTCAATCCTAAACGTCTATTGCAGTTATGGATCGTCGACGTGTTTCGAAGCTCCCTCCCCGTGCTCCCCTGGAATTTGAGGACTTACGAGGCTGCTTTCCGTAGATGTTTGGTTACGTTGGGGTTTGGACGGGTCATTTTGGTTTCCGCACTCTTTTGGGTCTTTCCTTAGTGTATGTTGCTTCTTTGGGTGTATTTGTTTTACTTGTCATTTTTCCGTGTGTTTGTTGCTTTTCCCTTGCTTATCCAATTTGTTTGCTTCCTTTCACATGTAGATTTCCAGTTTTGGCATTGCCGCCCCTTTTTGTTCCCATGGACTCAAATGGTTTACCATCGCGCTCTTATAAAGTCGGTGTGCTTTTGTTTATAATATATTTGCAGGACTTTACAAAAACTATGATGACAAAAAGATAATATATAAAAAAAAAAATCCTTTCTATTTTTTTGTGACCAGTTTATGTTGTATCCATAACCCAAATTTAAGTTTTCAAACAAGGAAATACAAATGGACATTGGAAGTGGAAGAGAGGGGGACGGGGGGATAAATAAAGGGAGGAGAGAAAAACACAATAAGGATGAGTAAGAAAGGGAGAGTGAGGGATAATATTTTATGTTCTTTGAAAGGATGGGAAGAGGAGAGCTTGTCGCAAAAGTCATTTCACACATGACAATAAAAAAGTGCACGTATAATATTAAATATATACTTGCAAAGGTGAGTTGATTAACAGTCAGTGTTTGTCAATTGAAAAAGACAAATTTGAAACACAATTGATTTAACCGTTTAAACATACACCACGCAAATGTCAAAACTACAAACTAAAGAAAAACAAAAACTAGAAAATTAGAAGAAACAGACAAGTGTATGATGACTTCTCTAAAATCTTAGAAAACAAATTCTCTAGTGGTCAACACTCATATGGAGTGTATTCCGTCCCTCGATACCAAATCTCTATTTTTCTCTCTAACTTACTATCCACCTACATCTATGCAACTAATAATCTATACTAAACTCTCCATCGGTTTGGTACAACAAACTTATTCTTTTGACACAACAACACTTCTGTAGTTTTGCTGTGCTTTTGATTATGTTGAGTTTTTTATTTTTCGCCAACAAATCACTCACTACTTCAAAATTATCGACCAGAATCTCCCATCCTTCGTAAGAACAAAAACGGACAAAAACCTCGTGTACACACCTTAACACTTCCTAATACCAAAAATTTCACTCATACAAGCCTATATAATCTCCTCCTCTCCCCAAAATCACCTAAAACCTCCAACCCTCAAAAACAAAAAACCTCAAAACTTTCCATAAGCCCCACATTCAAACACCCCTCTAACTACACCTCTGATTGAACCTGCTATAGATGTTAAAACCTTCTTAAAATCAACCTCACATCGATGTTTGTTTATTAAAGAGCTCTATTGTCAAATTAGCAGTGAAAGCCGGAATACTTCCAAACCTCTTTATTAATGTGTCGACCATTCTTTGAATATCGGGAGTTTCGACATAATCTCTTAAGTTTACTACAGATCGTGTTAGGTGTTAAAGGTCATAAAGCGGTCTTTTAGTTACAGATTTCGACTTAAAACGGTATGTGAAGATAACCTGGGTCGGTAACTTCCAGGAGAGGTATAGAGGCAAAAGTTACAAGCCCTATCACTTTGTCGTGGATGTCTGTTATATATTACTGACTGCCACAACAATTTCTCATCCACAATATTAATTCTTCTATACTAGTTATGGTGAGCGGTGTGGTGAATACATGAAGGATTAATAGATGGGCAAAGCATAGCATGGATTTTCCACTCTCTAATATGACCATGTCTCATTTACTGTCGTGTAATTGTAAATTTGTGAAGTTTATTATAGCACGTATGTAAATAGGAACTCATCCCTCAAGAAATAGCGTTGTCTACATGTTTTTACCACCTATTGATGGTGAGATCTGTGCTGACCAATGCCATCATACAGCTTATTGCTATCTAGTGTTTACCTATACATTTCTGGTTGCTTTGCAAAATCTAAAGTATAACATCTGAAAATTAACAAACGATAGTTTTAATGACAGCGTGATGTGTAGAGTAAAATTTATCCAGATTATAATTGGTAGGGAAGTCAGTAGTATATGCTATGGATCGCAACTGACAAATGGAACCACTTCATGGATAAATGGACATTTTTTTCTCGGCATGTTATTCTTGGGTAGATTTGGGTTTGTCAAGATATTACCACCAAAATGTTGGGAGAAGAGCAATTTCGAGTTATGTTCGATGTCTGTTTGGTGAGTGGTTCTTCTTTTAAAACTGAATTTAAATTCCAAGGAACCGGGAACTGTTGACAGCGTCTTTTTCTTGCTTCTTGTGACTGACAGTTTGGGTCATAATCAAAAGTTCATCTCAACAGGAGTAGGGGACGAAACCTTTTGAGATAAACAATAAAATATGAAATGGATTGAAATTTTAATCACCATAACTATGAACTGAGCACATCGGTCATCTAAACTAATATGGATAATACGTTAAAAGTGTGACACATAAATTTGTTAAAACTTTTATGTAATCATAGAGTAACATTTACGAATAAGTGTAAAATATATATTATTTCTTAATACATCAATTTTTTGGTTCCGTTTCATTAAGCAATTTTCGTGCATTTCATGTCGTCCAGAAAACTGTCACTCGCATATATATTTCAAAAACTGATCCAGTCTAATCAAGGTTACTAATGTTCCATGAGTATGTGCAAACATTATGTGCAGGAACCGATGCTCATTGCGGAAAATAATGTTATTGTCAATTGCAATGATGCCTGTGTCAAAGTTATTGGTGGTCGCAGTAAGGCAGAAGTCCTGGCCATGGCTCCCACTCTTCTTACATTATCTCCCGAGTTTCAGCCCGATGGGAGAAGCTCCGCGGAGGTTATTGAAGAAAATAGAAAAAAAGATTTCGGACACGAAATGACGTTTGAGTGGGTGCATCAGAAGCTCGATGGAAATCCTCTACCCTGTCAAGTTCTAGCAAAGGTATGTTCCTGTGTGACAGAACAAATATTTAAGTGTAGAAAATTGTAAATCATCCTTTGCTATAAACAAAATAATAGCTGGTAGGTTTTTCTTTCTATATCCTTTTGTGGCAAACCAATGATAGGTTGTCCATGTGTAAGGACTCGTTATTTGTCGAGTGTGTTTCAGTTTTTACTTTTTTGGTGGAGTCATGGGCTTAGTGTGGCATAAGGTGCTGGATCAACACTAACTAAAGTCATTTTTCGCTCTTTCTGCTGAACAGAATATTGTGGTGGAGGATAAACAAGTATGGTTAGCTGTGTGGAGAGATTTGACGGAAATAAAGAAGACTGAGGAGGCACTGCGATTGGCAAAGGAGAAGGCAGAGCAAGCCTCGCAGGCAAAAAGCAGTTTTTTGGCGAATATGAGTCATGAGATTCGGACACCAATGAACGGTGCAGATAAATTCCCAAACCTCTCAAACACGTTGAGAAAACCCTAAATAAATATTCCATTAAGAGATGAGATCCGGACACTTGTTGACTTGCCTTTCCTGTGCTGACGCTATACCTCACTTCATTTATACATCTTTATAGTTGACAATACATGCAGAATATTAGAAATTGACACATAAATACTGGAAATGTACATGTCTGGAAGGAAAAATAAATAAATAAATAAGTACATACGTATAAATATATGCATAATCAATCATTGCATGTCAATCATTAATCTGTGGCAATGACAGTATAGATCGGTTGATCAGTTAATTTCTGCTAACTCTCGTCCAGGCTCTCTCAAATTTGCAGGTGTGATTGGTGTAGTGGAGCTTCTCCTAAACACTTCACTGAATGCAGAACAGCGTTCATACTTAGAAATTATTCAAACGTCGGGCAACAATCTGCTACGCATAATTTCGGATGTCCTCGACCTCGCCAAGATGGAGTCGCAAAGTCTCTCCCTCGAATTCCTCGAATTCGACCTCCGAGAACACATTCAAGAGTCGTTGGCACTTCTTCGTGTCGTCGCAGAAGAGAAGGGCCTTCAGGTAAAGAGGGAAGACAAAGGTAGAAATGAAATTGATAACCACGGGAGCATCAGAACCATAGAACCTTAGACCATGTGAACCATAAAACTAGAAAAACCATGGAACTAAACCAGAACAACCATGGAACTATGGAAATATAAAACGTTTGAACCATAGAGGTCATGTAGTTTCAAGGAACTATAGGATCAGAACCATAAAACCATAAAACTTTATGGATAGAACCACAAGTACCGAAGGATCATAGAACTATAAGAACACAAAACCGTACAGTTTAGGGAGCCACCGAACCATATAAACCATCGAACTATAAATACGATAGCATCAGAAAATCATGTGAACCATAGAAAGGACGACATGCTGAAAAAACTTCATTTTGTGAATCATGATGGAATTGCAACCCCAGTCTGTAATCCGTAACTGATTAATAGTCCATGTCAACAATATTCTACAATGAATTATATAAAAGATTTGCATCTTAACGTACGGCAAGAACGTCATGCAACCTACAGCTTTGTTATTTTCTCTTTGTGAACAGCTGTCAAGCTCTGTGGATGCGAATATTCCGGAAATGATTGTGGGAGATTCCTTAAGACTCCGCCAGGTTCTATTGAATCTCATAACAAATTCCATCAAGTTCACTCACAGGTTCAATTTCAAACCTATAACCTTTTTTGGCAACTGACTCGCTTACATTTGCTGTTGCCGCATTGTTCATCAGAATGTATTGAGTTCTAACTGTCAGTAGTAGCAATGATTGACCACTGAGCTAAGACCAGAAGTGGGCGTCAGAATCACCGGTTGTAAAAGTGGTATTAGTTAGTATACTTGCAAAATTGAATTTGTACAAACAGATTTGGATAAAACGTCAGTAAGTCGTGCAATTTCTTGCGACTGCAGACATCAGTTTCAAACTATGACCGGAAGATTCAAAGAAGCAGCAGATTGCCGAGACGCTTGCAAGGAAATTAACTTCACATAAAATGACGATATATTCCAGAAAAGATATACCGAAAAAATAAATATGCGTGCATTCACTTGCATTCGCCGCCCCCGTACTCTAAGAACTTTCTAACCTCTCTTTTTGATGTCTATAGCCAGACTCACGGTAGATAATTCTAATTTCGAATTTTCAACGTCATCATCGTCTTTTGTCTTACGCAGAGGCTCCGTCGCAGTTGAAGTGAAGCTGGTGCATGGAGACAGCGTGACAAGTGATGTTTTCACAAACCTTCAGTTCTCTGTTACGGACACAGGTGTGGGGATCCCACAGGATGCTCAGCGGCTACTTTTTGAGGCGTTTACACAAGTGAGTTTACTAGTGTTGGGTATCGGGTAAATTTATATCGCGATAATTTCGATATTCGATATATTGAATATCGATCGAGCTGATTCCTCGATATATCGTACCGGGACCAACATAAATTATCGCGATATATATCCCAAAAAATGGGTGTCCGTACAGTCCTAGTACGGGAAATCGTACGGATACCCCCCCCCCCAAAACATGATTTTTTTTAATGCCTCGATATATTGGCGATACGATATATCGGCAATATATCGCGATATATCGATTATTGGGTACCTCAAATTCGATGAATATCGGCAAAAGGTCCTCGATACCCAACACTGAGTTTACAGTTTTACACTTCGAAAGGAGTTCAAGATTTTGTATGTATCCACAGTTCCTTTATAGTACGCGTACTATACGGGTCTATGTCATATGGCGTTTCCATTTGTTTCATAGTTCAAAAGTAGGCGTTTCTATTGTAGGTCTTTTGTCGGCGCCTTCATCTTAAGTTGTGTTATGGGCTTTTCATGTGATCGTCTTAAGTCGCTACTTTGGTCAGCGACCGTTGATCGTCCAAATCTGACGATAATCCTATCGTAAGTTGTGTTAGTTGTGTTATAGGCTTTTCATGTGATCTTCTTAGATCGCTACTTTGATCAGCGACCGTCCGATCGTCGAAATCTGACGGTCGAAAACTCACATAAAAAGATTTTTTTGTCCGTTTTTTTTCTCAAATTTAGACATGACGTTTAATTCTCTATCGATCCATGTGCAACTCAACCCTGTTACTATTTTATTTCATTTTGCGGCCAATACAATATGGGTCTTAAGGGTATATTGTATTTTCTGCGTACAATAGGCATATTGTATGGGTGTACTTTCACCTACTTTTGAACTATGATTTGTTTCCGCACATTAAACCTACGGTTCAACACCCTTCGTCTGCAAGGTTTTTGTTTTGTGTCTTGTTGTTTTAACATTACAGCAAGGTTTACCAACAATTTGTTGCCGTTGACTGTTTCTTCTGATGACTTGTTGTTTTGAAGAAGACAAGAAGGATCTACTTGATTCAACAGGTAATGCGTTGATAGTTTCTTGTATTAAATACCCGTTAAAATCCTTCCTGACAGATATAGTCTTTGAGCATGTGACGCCAGAACGATGATGAGAAAAAACCATACCTTTTTTATGTCATTTTATAAGTTGCAGTATACTTTCTCTAAGCTCTTCTGCCCTTCATGTTTTCTAACATTAGAGAGAAATTTTCAATTTTGCAGGCGGATGTGTCCACGTGTCGAAAATATGGAGGAACTGGGTGAGTAAGGAGAGGGAATGAGCTTTAGGGTTTTCTGGAAGCTTTTATGATTGGCTACATATTCCATCACTCATAAAAGTTGGAACTTATGTTTATTGATTGGCATCAATACGACCTTAAGAATGGAAACTTTAACAGAAATAACTGCAACTATGTACCATTTCTCCCGTGTTTCGGCGTTTCTTTCTTGAAATCTGTATGTGTGCTTTAATTTCACTTAAATGGACTTTCGTATGCAGACTGGGCCTTACAATTTCCAAAACGCTTATCAAACTCATGGGAGGCGATATAGGCGTGACAAGTGTCCCAGGCAAAGGTTCCAGTTTCACATTCACTATTAGAGTGGGTACTTGTCTTAAATCCAACGCAACTCAGCTCGCTGTGAAAAGTTGTGAAGCTCCGCGGAGTTTGGCCTCTTTGAGGGTTTTGGTAGCGGAGGACAACAGAGTGAACCAGATTGTGATAACGCGGATGCTGACAAATTTGGGAGTTCAATGGGAGCTTGTCGAGAATGGGGCCCTCGCATTAAAAGCGTGTCGTGATGGTAACTTTAACATCATCCTCATGGTATGTAAAATCTTTGAGAATGCGTCTTTTTCTCATGATGTTTAAACTTTTCTAAGGTTCCATTGAAACATATGTAGTTGTGTCAAAACAAAAAAGGTTTTATTGCATAACTCTCGATTGGTTGACCTTCTGGGTCTTGGGAGAGAAGAAGCACAAAAGTGTTTTTCAAGACCAGTAACCCAATAAATTCCTACGTCTGTCAATTGCTATGCTGCCCATGCTATTAGAATTAATCACTCTAAATCGAGTGACTGTTTTTTTGGCTCAAAATCATAAATTAGTGTTGTTAATACTATTTAGTTAAGTGGTCCAAAATGAGTCATGTGACAAAACATAGTTTAGTAGTTAATGTTAATATAATGTTAATGCTAACAGTTCACAAACTCTAGTAGCAATGGGGGTGTACCATATTCCGTTGGAGGAGGATCGCAGCTTGAGCTCGTTGGGGGGCAGCAGATACATGTTGGCGGTAGAAAGCAGCAAGGAGGTTCAATGGTGGCTTCCCCTATCTTTTCAATTCAAACGTTCTTCGAGCGCAGTCACGGAAAAAAATCCTCAAAGTACAGTGTAACCGTTGTCTGACCTAAACGATAATTGTACTTTCTGTTCGTGTTTTGCAGGATTGCCACATGCCTGAAATGGACGGCTTCGATGCAACAGAGCAAATCCGACGGTTGGAATCTTCCAGCTCTGATTGGTCGCAGCCCCTGATTGTAGCTCTGACAGCCAGTGCTTTAAGCCACGAGAAAATGCGATGTGAAGCAGCTGGAATGGATGCGTTTTTAACAAAACCAGTGAGGCATAACGATCTACGAGATGTCTTTGTGAGCAAAATGGAGGGAAACTTCCTAACTCGAAGAATGCCGACCTCATTCAGGCAAGAATTGAAGGTAGAGGATGCGGCTTTGAATGGCTGGATAAGGTACCGCTGATGCTGAGACAAGGGCAAATAATAAATATATAGAAGCGTATCAAACATAAATGTTGTAAGTGTGAGTTGTAAATGGAAAATGCTGAATGGCTAAAAACATATTGTGGCCATGCGTTAATGGCTGTTCAACAGTTCTGTGAAACAATTTACCAGAGTAAATTTGGCATGTTGTAACTACTATATTTTTTTAGTTATTTTCTATGTGTTAGTTGCCTTTTTGTTATCCTCCTATTAATCCGATGTCCATAAGTCAAATGAGTCAGTTAAAGATACTTAGGCTGTTGTAAGACAGTTTTTTTTCCTTATTACTTTTGTGAGAAAGACTAGCTTTGGTCACCAAAAGTTGGGGATTTAGTACTACAAGAAGAATTGGAGTTTTTTTCCTTATTACTTTTGTGAGAAAGACTAGCTTTGGTCGCTAAAAGTTGGGGAAGTAGTACTACAAGAAGAATTGGATTTTTTTTCCTTATTACTTTTGTGAGAAAGACTAGCTTTGGTCACTAAAAGTTGGGGATTTAGTACTACAAGAAGAATTGGAGTTTTTTTCCTTATTAATTTTGTGAGAAAGACTAGCTTTGGTCGTTAAAAGTTGGGGATGTAGTACTACAAGAAGAAATGGAGTTTTTTTCCTTATTACTTTTGTGAGAAAGGCTAGCATCGGTCACCAAAAGTTGGGGATTTAGTACTACAAGAAGAATTGGAGTTTTTTTCCTTATTACTTTTGTGAGAAAGACTAGCTTTGGTCACTAAAAGTTAGGGATTTAGTACTACAAGAAGAATTGGAGTTTTTTTCCTTATTACTTTTGTGAGAAAGACTAGCTTTGGTCACTAAAAGCTGGGGATGTAGTACTGTAAGAAGAATTGGATACTGGATGTTAAGCAGATGTCTTTGATTTTTCCTCAGTTCAATAATTTTGTCTCTTTCATTGCGTAACTTTTTATGATGTATGAAATAAGCAAAGTCTTTGCCTTGTATCATCATTGTGGCCCATTAGCGCTCCTTAAGACGTCTTTGATTTTTCCTCAGTTCAATAATTATGTCTCTTTCATTGCGTAACTTTTTATGATGTATGAAATAAGCAAAGTCTTTGCCTTGTATCATCATTGTGGCCCATTAGCGCTCCTTAAGACGTCTTTGATTTTTCCTCAGTTCAATAGTTTTGTCACTTTCATTGCGTAACTTTTTAGGATGTATGAAATAAGCAAAGTCTTTGCCTTGTATCATCATTGTGGCCCATTAGCATTGTTCTTTCATTTTAGTCATAATGTTCATAATGTTTAAGTTCATTTAAGTTCATTATGTTTTATTTTCTATTCTTTTCATTCTTATTGTCAGAGCAGTTATGGTAATTAAGGGTATTCTTAGACGTGAGTTTGACTATTTACCATCGAATTTAGGATAGTTATTTTTCCTTTTGCACTAGTTCTCATGTTTTTGGTTTACTATTCTAAGATTGGTAAGACACAAGCATCAAATAAGCATCAAACGTCACTCTAATTGTTATACCAAGGATACGATCAAAATACAACATCATAGGGTAATGACACTATCAAAGTTCTACCCTTGGTTTGAGAGTAACTTGCACAATTCATACAAATTTTTCAGTAATTATATGTACGTTTCACCCTAAAATTCTACGGTTCACTCTCAACAGAAGGGCAAACCGTATCAATCTACCATTTGGCTTAATTTTTTTTAGGTAAATTGGATTTGAATGGGCTGTGTCCAATTCACCTCAAAAAAGGGAAAATTTAGAGGGAAAGAGTTACATCGGAGAAGGGTACCTGCAATTTCTCTGATTGTATCCCCATTTGTGATGACGTACGTGAAACATGCCGATCGATACCCGAATTTGTGGTAACTAGTAAATCGACGCCCGTTATACGGACATGGACCGTGTCCCTGTTTTATCATGCCCCTTTATCATGTTCGTTACACGCGCATGGACCGTTCACTGTTTATCAAAAGGTGTAAGTACAGTACAATAGACGTCCGTACGTACATTTGTAGATGCAACCCAAAATTACACAGCGATTGACGGTAAACCGAGCAAAGAATTAACGGAACGAAATCGTACTTCTTGAAAAGGACGGCTATCTTCTGACCTGCCAACATTCTATGATCAGACGGTCACGAACGAAGGATAGACGGCTGAAGACTCATTACAAGAATCTTTGTTCATTGACAAGATCGAGCATCCACGATCTGACGGTCAAAAACGATTGCCGATGTGGTACTTTGAAAGTTACCCGATCTGTGAAGTCGGCCGAGAGACAAAGTTAACCGTTTGCTGACGTCAAACCAATGACCGTTACACGGGCATGAACCGTATCCTGTTTATCGTGCCCAGTGATAGTGACCGTTGATCGTGCCCGCTGATCGTGACCGTTGATCGTGCTTGTTGATTATGCCTGTTACACGCGCATGGACCGTGTCTTGTTTATCGAAATGTTTAAGTTCTATTGTACTATTCTAGACGTCCGTACGAACATTTGTAGACGCGACCCAAAACAACACAACGTTGATGCAACATCGAGCAAAAAATGAACGACACAAAATCGTACTTCTTGAAACGGACGGCTAGCCGTTTTGAAGTTACCCGTTTAGTGACGTTGGACAAATGACAAAGCTACCCGATCGCTGACATGGGCCCAGGGACAACATTACCCGTTTGCTGACGTCGGCCGAGGGACACGCCGTTTTTTAAGTAAATTGGATTTGAATGGGCTGTGTCCAATTCACCTCAAAAAAGGGAAAATTTAGAGGAAAAGAGTTACATCGACTAGGGTACCTGCAATTTCCCCGATTGTATCCCCTTTGTGTTCACGTACGTGAAACATGCCGATCGATACCCGAATTTGTGGTAATATCAACACTAAAACTTAATAGAAAAGACCCGCTAGTCTCAACATTTGAGCTAGTGGCACAGTGGTTAGTGCATTCTCATCTTAAATGAAATGACCCAGGTTCAAATCTTGGCTGGCTTCTCATTCCCTTTAACGGGATCGTCCCTTTTATCCCTCGATTCTACGAATCTTAACACGGTATCAGAGCCAAGGGGACTAGGTAACAAGTGGACATTATGACCGGCTACCGCTCGAAGGGGGGTGTTGACGTACATGAAACGTGCCGATCGATACCCAGATTTGTGGTAATATCCACACTGAAATCTAATAAAAAAAGACCCGCCAGTCTCAACATCCGAACTGGTGGCACAGGTTAGTGCATTCACAGCTTAAGTGAAAGGTCCAAGGTTCAAGTCTTGGCCGGCTCATCATTCTCTTTAACGGGATCGTCCCTTCTATCCCTCGATTCTACGAATCTTAACACTTTGACCTCTCGTCGTATGGTTATGTGACCGGCGGGAGGCCCACTCTCCCCTAGATGCTGGTTGACAATGGATTGGCAACGTCGTCAATTTCCATGTGCCTCTATGAAATCCTCATTATATTCTGGGTGGTGACGTGTGCTATTTTTTAGTGCGATTCCGGGCGATTCCGAGCGATTCTCCGACACATCAATTTACTCATGCCATACTTAATCTTTGAGGTGAGTTAGTGAATTAAGTGATTGGGAGGGGGGATCATAGAGGAATTCAATTAGGATTCAGTTTGTATCAAGGAAGGAATCAAGAAAGATAAAGTGAGTGAAAATGACGAAACGCCCGCCTAAAGTACTTCGTGAATCGCTATTAGCGTTCATATTGCTAATTCGGCGCCCCCAAATTTTGACCCAAATTCTTAAATAGAGTTAATAATTCTAAAAAGTTTTTAGCTTTATTTTAAGTACCACAGTTGTTAGGGTTAATAGTTGTAATATACTGTTGTTTTAAATAGTGTGGCGTATGGACGGTTCAGTTCGGTATCATTTTGTACTTTAATAAGTAAAAAAGTACAAAAAAAAAGTTTAATGCAGTCGCGCGCGCATGTGAATGTGCACTCGAAAAACGTGTTACAAAAAAAGTGTGACGTTACACGATTCACGGTGTAGCGTTAACATTTACTGCGTGAAAATTGTCGGCGAGTGTGGATGTCACAATCACGCGACGGCGTACGATGTCGAGCATTTTATACGTGTAAAGGTCTTAATCACCGACAATTATTACAGGGAAAATTCCAAATAAGAATTATTGATAAATTAAAGTTATTTTTTTTTAAATAAAAATTGAGAATCTAAAATTAGCGTTAACAATGATAATTGTTTTTTAACCCTAATTATTTCATAACGCTAATAGCGATTCACGGTGTATTGTACAGTACTATCGGAGTACTATTTCCATACTTGGTCCCTCGGCAAGAACAAACAAGCTTGGAACGTTACTGTAGTATTGGTCCTTTGAATTCTAGAACTTTACGTTCGTGAATATATTCACGTTGGCGGGCACTGCCCTTTGTTTGATAAGGCATTTAATCTAGGAGTGAAAACTGTCCGGTTATGAGGTACACGGTCTTTCATGACTAAGTGGAGAGGCGCGACATTTGTTGCGTTTCAAACTAACGGTCCTGTAAGACAATTTTGTGGAACGCACGACGAAGTTTAAACTTTGCAAGTCAAACGAGAGCACTAATATTTCGATAGATGTATAACAAGACTGCATGGTAAGATTCCATTACAGGAAAAGTGGGGTTGTTTACTAGACGCAGTACGTTTTCGTACAGATTCATACCATTTTATATTTTTTGGTTAGACGAAACATGTTTAACGGGTAGTTGTCAAGATGCTCCAAAATTATAGGTATAAAGTATGCCCCAATATTCACTTTTTTCAAAATTATGAAACCAATAAGCATAAGTATTCACCGCTGGATGTTTCACTTTTTAAGATCCGCAAAGCAATCGGGCAAATCATCCAGTGTGAAGAAACTCTCCTCGCGAGGAGATTGTTTCACACTAGTCGTATACCATTGGTACACGTTAAAAAGCAAAAAAACATCCACCTCGAACAAGCGATCACATTCCTACACGTCGTACATGCCATGTGCCTCCTATCACGGTGAACGCAGGTCTTCCGAAAGTATCGTCGGACGCTCCATCTGACATCCACCACCCTTCAAAGTTTGCCACGCTTTTTAGCGACTCCGTTTCGAAATTTTGATTTCCATTTTTAAAATTAACTCTTCGTACAAATCATTAATTACCTCAGCTTTTGCAGATATTATGTCCAGATTTTACGTTTGAAGAATATTTTAAGATTTTCAAAATGTGAACGCTAACCTACATGGCACCAATCCTCATTGGGAAAGGTTGTTTATTGGGCCGACGAAATGGAGCCCACTGCCAATAAACGTGTCATTAGCCTTGACAAACGTGTCATTAGACTTCACCGTACGTTAACTGAGACCGCCTTATGGAATCGAGGCCTCAGTTTTATCATTGAGAACAATACGTGTACAATGCCACGCAAAGACATACAACTTCACAAGCAGTTTCAGAAAATATGATGTAACAACATAAATTTTAGAGGTTTATAATGGTCACGCGCATTTTGAACGTATACAATCAACAAAAACTTAAGTAAC
>JBBHKE010002003.1:0-149045 GCA_037447655.1 Zygnema cylindricum
CCACCAGAAGAGTTGACATATATGAACATTTGTTGAAGGATCAAAATGATGAAACTTGATAAAAACAATTACATTTTAAACGCAAACCATCAATTAATTCAGGTAGTTGGAGCTTATGATCAGTTAAATCCCGGCAAGTAAATTAGTCACCACTTGTCAAATGATATTCCACAGTGGACGTGTGTAACCATTGGACCTTTACTAGCATAAGCAACACTAATTTTTCCTTAGCTCCAGTTTTTCCAAAGGTTTGAAAACAACCTCATCCTTTGGAACTGAATTAGAACTTATAGCAATAATACATTTTTTATCTTTTCTCCTTATTCAGGAATAAGAGGAGGATTTTCAACTATGACCAACCCACGCTCTACCAAACTGTATTCACTGCAAAACACCTTGCATTTATCCCCGGGAATTAATTGGCACTACGCCTTGACTCTCAAGAACAATGCCACTACTGTATTTAAAGTTTTTAAGGTTGTTCTAAACCTGACATCATATTGTTACTTCTACTCGATTGGAACAGTCAACCCTGTGGACATTACTCAAAATTCTAACGAAAGTTCGAGATAAATTTTGAGAAAATTTCAGTGTCAACTACGTTTTCTTCGATCCAAGGACAAGTCTTGAAATCCTGGTTCCCTGGCAATTCCTTGTTTTTGGATCCGAGGAGATTACATACATACCGATGCGAACTTGACAGGCAAAAAGGCATCAAATTTTGAGCAAATCTCTTTTGTCTTGCAAACCTTTTGCATGCAAACATGGCGATGCTACACCTCTTGAAGAAGAGATGTAATTTCGAGGACAGCCTCTACTTATCTATGTCATGACATCATTTTATGCCTTGAAAGACGTCATTCTAATTCTCTTTAATCTTGGTATTTAGCCCCAGAGATGCACCAAGATCCAGGAAAAACATCGGAAAATGTGGCAGCATATCGTGATAAAATGTTCACTAAAGTTTCGAGCAACAATAATCTTTGAGTTGAGAAATGGCGTGGAAAAAGCGCCTACAAAATTAATTGGCGATGTGAATTCTCTCTCCATATCAAATAGTTTCTTACAACTTCACAATGGACCACTAGTCTTAAAAATGCAAATGTGGAGCCAGTTTTTTCTTTACCTCACCACAAAATATCGTTGCTATAGTGAATTTTATTTTTTCTTCACAGTAACAGTTAGACGATTCGAAACCAGTCACACCATTCAAAACTGAATTAGCATCAATACCCATCAGTTAATCACACTAAAAATTTCTTTACCCTAATAAGGAGAACCAACTTTCAAGGTCACTAGTTTGCCAGATCATCGATTCCAAAATCTAACACCAAAAAAAAAAAGATGGCAAAAAGATACCAAAAAACTCTTTGCGTGAATAATAAGTATACCTATAACTTGCTTCATCAATTTTAATCTCAGACTCTAGGGCAACAATTCTGTACCGAAAGAATAGATTCCTGAAAATAAAATTTGAAACAGAACATATTTCCTTCAATGCAAATGTTTCAACAACTGTACCTCGCATTCTGGATAATGGAAGGACAAAAAATCGAAGATCAATAACTCAAACAGACAAAAGAAAAAGTTGTACATTCTTTCCCATCAGATTAACACACACTTAACAAACATACTGTATATTTAGAAAAGGAAAGACTGGATAGAGGCAAAGTCAGGAGAGACAATCCTTCAATTGAAAATGTACGAAGAATCTTGATATAAGTTAGATTGAGAAAAAAAAATGCTTAGGAACTCACATTATCCAGCCTATTAGTACACAACTTCAAACCTCACTTTAAACTTAAACACATGTGACACTGCACATGTCTTGTACCGGATTCGCAGATATGGACGAGAGTGCCTTTCAGTATTTGTCTACGTGATGGATTCCTCTTCTTAAGCCTCCTGCCTCCCATTAAGCTTATCGCCCAAACTATCCCTCTAACCCTATCGTGACAGACATATGGGAGTGTGACACACATAGTACTTTTTTCGCATGTAAATACAGCCTTTCTTTGAGTTCCCAACTGACAAGTTAGCAGAAAAGAAATTGAAGTCACAGCACCACACTATCTAAGGTTTTTAGAATTTTCCATGAGGCGAGTTCTCCAGCGTCATGATAGCCTTTTCTGTGACTAAAATTGGAGGTGACCCGACAGAGAAGAGTGTGTAACAACAGGAGTTGCTGACAGAGGCGCGGCACGCTAGTGGTCACTCCAGGTTGTTAAATCAATTTGACTAACCTCTCTTAATCAATCTCCTTCCGGTCACCAAAAATTCGCCTCCTGAAATCCTCAACCATGAGAGGGAGACCCTCGCGAAGGGGAATCTTGGGCTCCCATCCAAGCAGAGATGTCGCCTTAGAGATATCGGGCTTCCTCATGTGAGGATCATCTTGAGTGTTGTCGCGAAAAGCAATCTTTGCCTCACTATCAATTGTTTCACGTACCACCTGTGTGAGGAAACAGCAAAAAAAAAAAAAATGCAGTAAAATAGTCAGTTTTAAAATCACTAATTTGATGAAAGGACATCTTATCAATTGCACGATTAGACAAGTAACAACAAACAAAAATTTGGGGAAAAAAATGACAACCCATAACTCAGATACTAAATCTAACAATGATACTACACATTCATTCCAATGAAGTCATTAAAGACAGTTGAGATCGAGATTGAAGGTGATGAGGCACTCTTAATTTGCTCCCCACAACATTGTCCTCAAGACATTTTCCCAGGTAGTAATGCTTTTACTTGAAAACACAGCAAAAGAATTCTAAAACAAAGACACTCCCTTAACAAAATTACTCACCCAAATTTTAGAAATGGAAATTTTCTGAAAAAAAAATGACCCCGTACAAACTATGGCGTGTACAAAACTTCACAGACGATCTATTGAGTGGGATTTTGTACTATTGTTAGATGACCATGTCCTGTCACTCATAGAATCATACCTCAGCAAGTTCCAACATGGTGAATTCTCCAGGGTTTCCAAGATTGAAAGGTCCAATGTGCTCGCCGTCCATCAGCCTCATCAAGCCTTCAACCTGCACAGTCACAAATTCGCCCATTCAGCACAGTCACAGTTAACAAAGACCGAGTTGTCAAAAATTGAAAATATATAGCCACCTCTAAAATTATAAGTACAAGTGCTAACACTCGGACAGACAGGCATCACTGACTGTAACTACCTAAGAACTAGACAAATAAACTTGAACCATAGACGACGGAAACTCCATGATTTGGCTAAACCAATATTTTTACGTCTTGCCAAAACTAACTTTACATCTAAACTTATTCAGTAGGCACAAAAAAAACATAAGTTCTATCGTGTTGGATTTAGTTCGAAAAGGAAAAAACCTACCAAGTCAGACACGTATTGGAAGCTGCGAGTCTGCTTGCCATCACCATAGACAGTCGACAACCTTACGAAGTGCCTGGAAATAATTAACAGTTCCACATGTTGAAGAAACATAAAATACAACAGTTAGTGGGTACTCAAACACAAGAGACAGGCAATCCGAATGCGAAACAACAATTGTGCTCAAACCTTCTTATATTGTGACAGGAACAGTGTTGGCCGTCTACAAGACATAAATCATGAAATCATCAGACATATGAACTCCTACACATTGAGGGCAGTGACATAAAATAACACTGTCTAATAAGGAATAATCGAGGACGTCCCACAAGTTTCACTTTTACTTCAAAAGGGCAAAGCAATAGGATTGTGTATTTGCCAGCACCAGAAAAAAAATCTGTAGCAAAGATCAGAAAATGATCCCCAAACATACAAGCAAAGTAGACATGAAAACAGGTACCTGTAGAATCTTCAAAAATCATTGAGCATCATCATTGCAAACATTTTTATCAAATGTCTTCTGATAATGAATTGACCGTGGAAACACTATGAGAAAAATTGTCAGCACACTGTACCCTAATAAGCATAATACTAGGCAAATGAGCTTCCTTCACCTAAAATTGCGAAGTTCAGACAAACCTCTGTTTCCAAAAGAATCCAGCAACACATACAAATAGACTCTTGACAGCATGATAAAAAGTATAACAGCCGTACAAACATGAGCATACAGGAACTAACAAGGTCAGAAAGATTAGTTAAAACATCTGCTCAGAAAATTCATTAGAAAGAACAATTTTGACACACAGAAAATACAACATTCAAAGAGAAAGTCGCAATCCTCACGCATGAAATGGAAGGAGAAATTTCAGGAGTACTGAACAAACAAACACAGAAACCAGCCATGCCTCAACTGCTTACCTGTGCAACAAAATTGCTGACCACACGTCCGTCATCAATACACATACGAGGTCCATAAGTATTGAAGATTCGTGCAATGCGAACCTGCAAAGGTACAGAAAAACTTTGTTAACATCTGGGGCACCATATGTTACTTCATGGAGCAACGTAGCTAGCACCTGCGGTCGAAGGACAACAATCCAAATCACAAGTTACTGGCACAAAAATTCGCCAAAAACATTACTTTAAAAAAAAATCAAGAAAAAAATAGATTCCTTTTAGCCATTTACAGCAGAGTTAGGTAAATTTGCGGAAAAAATGCAATTGACACTAATGTGTGAGAATTTCACATCTACAGCTGATCTGCCCTTCTCCAAGAGAAATCAAGAAGTAGTAAAGCAAAATCTGTCAAACAAATTCAAATTTGTGATGCCAGTATCCCACTTCAGAGACTCAGTTTCCATATACATTTCAACACAGGAATGAAATGTAAGAAAAAGTTAAAGCGAGTGTAGAGCAATACACACCTCAACTTGAGCTCCACGGTGGTAATCCATTGCAAGGGTCTCAGCAACACGCTTTCCCTCATCGTAACAACTTCGGACACCTGAAATAATAAAAGAGCCTCACCTTAAAAGCTTACAAAAAAAGATCCTAAACAACTTTGAGATCATGAAAGGGAACATTTAGACAAACTTTGAATGATCAGCCAAAACTGCAACCCTTTCCTTATACTCCACTATAAATCAAATTGAAAACGGCAGGAATTTAGATTATGAAAGCATTTAACAAGTAGCTGCAGTTACAATTCCCATGGTGAAAATTAAAAAATAGCCCGGCATTATACACCTCTGTAAAGGTTTCACAATTCAACAAAACCGAGTACACAGCAATAGAGTCAGAAGCTAGCTTAAAGCAACTTCCACTCAATCGTAATTGCTCACCAATGGGATTTACATTGCCCCAGTAAGTCTCTTTCTGGGGATGCTCAAGTGGATCGCCATAAACCTCACTGGTACTGGTAAGAAGGAATCTTGCTCCGACACGCTTTGCAAGTCCTAACATGTTGAGAGTACCAACAACATTTGTCTTGTGCAGGAAAGGTTAAGGATCCAGCCTGATAAAATTTCTCTACTACATGATAATCAACTTGCAGTAAAGAAGATTCATTAACTTTGTTTGCTACAACAAAATGTGCAAGACAGTTACTCTAATAAAGCCGAAAAGAAAGATTTACTCGGCAGGACTTGCTAGAAACGACAAAAAGGATATGATTGTCTTCACTGGATTGTGCTTGTAATGCACAGGGGAGGCTGGGCAAGCCATGTGATAGATCTGATCAACTTCCAGGAGGAGTGGCTCAACAACATCGTGGCGAATGAGTTCAAAACGGGGGTTTCCAAAGTGATGCATTACGTTTTCCTTCCTACCGGTGAAGAAGTTGTCCACCACAATGACCTGACAAAAAATAAAAAAGTCTCATCACTCCCAAGAAACAGCATAGAAAACAAAACAAAGGCGAATCCAAGAAAAACATTTCCGACAAAAAAGAAACAGCATTGGGTTTGGCACATCCATGAAGAATATACAAGATATAATAGTCTGTAAAACCGTAAAGACAAAGTTAAGGAACACAATTCACAATGCGGACAGTTGATCTCCGAGGATCAACAATGACATGAACAGATCTTCACTCTTCATTTGAAGGCGAAATAAATAAACGAAGAATACTTACTTGGTCACCACGTTCCATGAGACGATCCACCAGGTGACTGCCAACAAATCCGGCGCCACCAGTAACAACTACTCGCAGAGACTTCCTCTGAATTCCTTGAGGGACGCGACCACCAACAGTGCTAGGGGTACTGCTGAAACCCTCACGAGTTGACCTGGATATTCAAAGAAGTTTAAAATTAATCATTAAATCCAGCCAGTCCGGTGAAGTTCATAAAATGAGGCGCAAAATCAGAAACTTGACAAATGAATAGAGGTAAATCCTGTTCCGACGTCAGAAGCATACAGGCAAAAGATCAAAATAACAGAAAAAGTATCAGTGAAGTTTGATGCTACCGCTGACAGGCACCGATCCATTGAAATCCCGCCAATTAAACACAAAAGATGCAATAGCATCATACCCTAAAGCACTCTATGACGCCTTACACTGAAATAGAAGGAATAACAGTCGGAAGAGGATTCGAGTGGACAACCGTGACGGTTCCTGGTTGAACTGAATAATAAATAGCTGCAATAGCCATTCCAATAAAAACAAACGTCAACCTCTGCTCTTTCAAAAGGTACTCCACAGGTCTTGGAAGATTTCTCCTGGTAGAAAGTTGAGGAGCCTTGGGAGAGTAAGTCCCACTCTCTCGCGCACGATGGACTAAACCAGACGCCATATCGTGCGTAGCCTTCAGACAAAACTCTGTAGGAAAAATCGATTTTCTTTACTATGCACGCCTGAAGTGAGCGCCAAGCTTTTCTCTCACTAGGATGGGCTATGCAAAATTGGCAGAAGTCTCTTGCAAGAGTTGCAAGTCTATTCACTGATGTGATTGAAACTGCAGAACACAAGTAATCAATATGATGTCCTCCAGGAGGAGAACCACCAACTTCCACGTTCTGATCGGACGGTGTTGAATGCCCCTAAAAGATTCTACGGACGCAGGCGCCTACAAGTGTGAACGCACAGCGGACGGTATTGGGAAACGCTCTGCTATCATCAATGCAGTTCAGTTCTTTGTGAGAAATTCCACCTGATAGCCTCTCGGCCACCTGAAATTGTCGTGACTTCACCGGCCAAAAATTTGTTTGTGTAGATGCGACAATATTTATCGTCGATATTGATTTGGCTTCGTTGAAGCATACACATTGGCCGTCCGATTGCGTGTATTTTTCGCTAGATAAATACGATAACCGCAAGAGTGCTGGAAATCGTTTGTCGTTAAAAGAAACAGTATGCAGAATATGGTTTGAAAGTTAGAAACATGTAAGTTTACAGTTGCACGTACAGTATAGGAGGCTCGACTAATCCCACGTAGTAAAGATCTACCGGCTTACCTAACGTTCGCCTAAATGCGTAACAAGTTGTTACATTTCCGTCTACAAATCCAAGATGAAAGAAGGACAAAACTTCTCAATTCCTTCTAAAGTTTACCTTTCCGCAGTACTAGTTTCAATCAGACTGGGATAAGAAGGAAGTTAATCGGGACGTCCCCTGGCGTCTGCGCCCTGCAGACGACCTGGCCCTTAAGATATCCCAACTTAAAATACGTTTACATGTATTACATATGAAGAAGACTACAGTGCTATGCTGTACGCCGTGAACCGCTATTAGGGTCAACACTAATAGCGATACACGGTGTAGTTGTCGTCGGAGGTCCGCGCTTTCAATGCTACGTGGACCCATAGTTTACCGTAAACTTTACAGTGCGAAAAATGTGCGGACACGAAAAGTGCGTAGCTACTGTACACCGCCAATCGCTATTAGCGTAGAAGTATCTTTAGCGTATAGGAGTAATTACCGTGGTTTACGCTAATTAAGAATTTGAAAATTTTGAAAAAAAACATACATTCTAATTGTTTAATAATTCTAATTTGTGTCTTTGAAAAAAATAAATGTCGGTCGCAAACATGCTTACACTAATATAGGTTGTTGTACAAAATCTGACAAATCGTACACAAATCGTACGTTCACACAGTCGAAACGTGGTTGCTGGACGAATATGTGCGAACGTGATATTTGACAACCCGAATTCATCCCCTTTTTAGAGCGCATATTCTCATGCGTCCGCGGTTACTAAAACTCATTAATTATACTTTTTCACTTAAAAAGGTACAATTTTGTACGGTCTGACACGTACCGTACACCACACTATTTAAACGACAACGTACTTTCATTTTGTACGGTACTTGGAAAATAACCCTAAATGGCGTAAAGAAAAAAATAGAATAAGCTACGCTATTTGAGAATTAAAAAAAAAAAAGCGGGACGGAATTAGCCTACACTACGCTAATAGCGATTGGCGGTGTAGTGTATCGTAATACGCTACACCGCCAATCGTTATTAGCGTTGTGCACGCTAATTCCGTCCCGCTTTTTTTTTTATTATTCTCAAATAGAATTATCCACACTATTTAAAAAAAACCCTAATTAGTAATTAGAGTAGATGATTTCTTCGAAAATTTTATAATTCCCAATTAGCGTAAACCACGCTAATTATTCGTATACGCTAAAAAAACTTACACGCTAATAACGATTGGCGGTGTACGGGTGTTCAGCCTTTTCTGTACTCCATGAATCAGATTTTTCGAAGTAGAATAAAAACCGTCTAGCATTGTTTATTAGTTCGCACTTTTCATTTCCTTATTTAGTACGGTTAAAAACGGTCGCCTCTTGTTGAAAGCTAAATCGTGTATCGTTATTAGGGTCAATTACAGCTATATCGCTGCCCTCATTTTTTACCCCTCGAACTTGGAACAGTATCGATAACACCAATATACATTTTCTTAACGCCGATTCTTTGAACGGTTCAGAATCATCCGCGTGGCATACAGTACGATTCAGCGGTTAAAAGCCGGTGCTGTACATTATCTAATTATCTTCCATCGTTCTAGACTTCTAGTTCTAGCCAAAATTTTGTTCGAACTATTCGAACTATTCCCTGTTGGTCCGATGGCGAGTCCCTAGTACTGTACACCGTGAATCGTTATTAGCCTTATGTACGCTATATCGGCACCCCAATATTTTGACATTGATACTTTAAATAGAATAAATTAGACTATTTAAGGAAGTGAACCATAATATGCCACGTCTCCTTGCACTAAATTAGAATGAATGACGCTAATTTTTTCTTTACACTAATAATTTCTATACGCTAATAACGATTCAAGGTGTACTTTCCAAAAAAATTGGAAGGGATCGAGAAAACTGCATACTTTGGTACACTCACTTCGATTGTCCACGTCACTAGATCTGACACAGAGCGTGTAACCAAAATGGTAAGGTACACCGCGCATCGTTATTAGTGTCAAAGTCACTAATTTGGGTTCTTAAAATTTTGATTTTTTTCCTCAAATAGGATACATGATTTTAATTTTTCCTTGACGTTAATTGAGGTACCGTACAAAATAGCGTAAAGAACTAAAGTTCAATAAGATCTAAATAGCGTGGTGTACGGTCGATGTCAGACCGTACATAAATGTACCTTTTCAAGTGAAAATTTTACAAAAAATGAATTAAATCGGACGCGTACGCATAGGAACGTGCGCTAAAAAAACGGGATTGGTCTGACACGTAAATTAGTCTGACATGTACGGATATTTAAATTTCACTACGGTGTACGATTTTTTATATTTTGTACGGATACATATAATAATGTATATAATCGTACAGAAAATTTTCCATTTTTGCTGTTCCAAATTAGCGTTAATACTGAAATTAGAATAAACCCTTTTTTTTTTAATTTTCAAATTCTTAATTAGCGTCAATTACGGTATATTTACTTTCACACTATTTAAACTTTGACACTAATAACGATGCGCGGTGTACATTACCAACATTATGGCCGGTTCCACATCGTACTAATCACAAGTGTGAACACAGCACATGCCGTACTGCGGTTCACGAAGTTGAAATAGTCGGGTATCAATTCCTTATTTTCGGCCAAAATTTGCAGCCCCCGCCAAACATATCATTACCGTCTTACCGACATTAAATTAATCGACTTCTTTTTGTCGGTCACATGGGAAGCGTACAACCCAAAAGAATCCTGAAACGGGACTAGAGTACAGTACACCGTCGATCGTATTTAGCGTGTTGAACACTAATTCGGCGCCCCTAAATTTTGAGGGTTTACCTAAAATAGGGTAAAGGATACTAATTTTTCCTGTACGCTAATTACGAGATGAACAATTAGTGTACACCATTTTAATTTATGCATATTTTTATTAGTGTGGAGTACGGAACGTGTCAGTTCGTATAGAAATGTACTTTTTTATCATACTAGTACGGATATTTTAATAAAATCTCTGCTATCACACGAAAAACTGCCCTGTGAATTAAAGAATTTCATATTCGTACCTGTTTTAGTGTACATTTGTTTGTCGCGTATTGTCTACACCCTAAAACCGAAATTAGAGTTAGGAATTAATTAGAGTGAAAGAATGCGACAGTGTACGAATTGTCAGAATTTGTACTTTTACCTATAATAATGTGGATATCCTCTCGACAAATCAGCTGTACCCATATTGGCGTACGTTGAAAAATTTGTGTATAACTTTTTTTTCGAAATTTTTCTAAGTCAAAATTAGTGTACATGACACTAAATTATTCTACACACTAATAATTTCTACACGCTAAATACGATCGACGGTGTACAGTATTGTACGGTGATGTACTTTGATCGAATATGGTGTCCATGTCACCAATGTCTGACACATAACGCGGTTTTGCAGTGTGAAAACACGGATTAAAGTCCTGTAAAGTGTAAACATCTACGTGGCGTGTTATTTTTGTCGCTAATGTTCAAGTACGTGTGACGCCGAGATACATACAGAAAATCGCATCTTCGCACCTCCACAAAGCTAAGGGACAAATAATGTCTAATCGACGCTTGAAACCGGCCTGACTCCTATTAGCATTTACATTTGTGGTCTCTAAAACTTCTGCGCTGATGTTGAAACACGTATTGACGCCAACATGTGGTCAGAATGGAAGATCCGCACATGTATAACTAATCATATAGTCGTGTATTTTCAACGTGTGAAACGTCCTTCAATTAGTTATAAACTTTCATGGGAGTCGTCTTCAAGTAGGACCATATCGAAATCTATAGATCGAGGTTCGCAAAAATAGATTCGTATTCTGACAAGTGACGAGTGACATAATGACATTTCGATCCTCGAATCGTGGTCGTCCACTCTATCTTTTAAAATATGGACGGCCGAGATTTCGTTATTTTGTCCATTTTTGTGTTCATCACCCCACTATCAAATATCGATAACGATGGGGAAAAGGGTACACCGCGAATCGCTATTATCTTTAACGAATTTAGTGTAGAAACATAACTAGTGTTATTAACTATAGTTTGGGTTGAAGGCCATTCGCCAAAAAATAATTAACTCAAATTTATGCATAACTCTAGGTTGGGTACATTTTTCCCATAGTATAGCGGGTACGGTTTGTGTTCACATAGTCTACGTTTGAACATGTGAGAACAAGTTCGCGCGATGTTCCCCAGTCTTTAAAACTGGGAATCAATTCTGAGTGCGCTTTTTCGTATCGACGCACTCACTTTCGCGTGTCGATGCCTTTTATGTGACCATTTTCTTGTACAACTGTATAGGATAACGAGCAGATTTAGTAATTCGTGGTGTTGGGTATCGAGAAATTTCATATCGCGATAATTTCGATACTCGATATATTGAATATCGATTGGTCAGGGGTTGTCGATATATCGTACCGAGACCAACATAAAATATCGCAATAGCTATCGCGATATGTAGTACTTTTTAAAATTTTTTATTTTATATAATATGTTATTTTACCGAAAAGTAAAAATAATGTGCACCGTGAGACGCCACGTACGACGTGAATTTTACTCCGTATCTTCACAGTAAACGTCGCAAAATGGAACCGCAAAAAAATTACTAAGGGTATTTTTTGCATGTGCTAAAGTTACAGTTCTTTTCTGTCGTTTTCCTCATAGTTCAAAAGAAGGTGACCGTACGCCTATACAATATGCATATTGTATGCAAAACATACAATATGGCCTTAAGACCCATATTGTATTGGTCGCAGAATGAAAAATAATACTAACAAGGGTTGAGTTGCACATCGATCGAAAGAGGAAATTAAACGTCATGTCTAAATTTTGAAAAAAAAATCGGAAAAAAAAATCTTTTTCTGTGAGTTTTAAGCGACTTTTTATTCAAACCGTCATATTTGGACGATCTGACGGTCGTTGATGAAAGTAACGATCTAACAAGATCACATGAAAATCCCATAACACAACTTACGATAGGACTATCGTCAGATTCGGACGATCGGACGGTCGCTGATGAAAGTAGCGATCTAAGAAGATCACATGGAAGCCCGTAACACAACTTACGCTAAAGGCGGCCTACAAAAGGCCTACCAAAAACCGCATGCTTTTGAACTATGGTTTTCCTCCATAACTTATAAAAAAACGAGAAAATCCGCAACCGTACCAAAAAAGATATGTACAATATTTTGTCGTCTAACGCGATACAATTTGTCGTTTAGCGCATTTCGACCCACTTTCACGTCCTTTCAACAAATGTTCAAACTTTACATCAAATCACCTCGCAAGGTGATTTGAAATAAAGTCCAATAAGGTGAGCGAATAGGCAGACAATGTCGCACGTGTCTAAATTTTTTACAATTTTTGTGCGCGGAGTACAAAAAAAAAACACACCACGTTTACAGCCTGTGCGTAATGTTTTGCTTGCACTGATTTCCGTACAAGGGTCGTCTCTCTCAAAAACACGTGTCTTCACACATATGGCGTATGAAAATATCGGCCACCTGTCGGCAAGTGGGAAGACGCAAAACGAAACTGCAAATTCTGTGCGACAGCGAAAGGTATTTTTGGAATTCGACACGTCGACAATGTGTCGTACGGACATTATGAAGTCACAAAAGTTGTACAGCGTGCGGAGGAACGCCTCACATTGAAGGCGAGTGTAAGTTTCGCCTCATTTTAGATACCACTTCATCTGTCACAATTCTTCGTACACGTCTACGTAAGTCATTTTTTTAAGTGACAAGTTATTTGCGTTAACATCCGAATGCTCTGAAATCTGTACGGAGAATCTTCGCTAAAAAGCAAAGTAACAAGACTAAGTTTCAATTACATGCGAAAAATACCCTAATTCCGTAATGCATAGAATCCATTGCTTAGTACAGACAGAACTTTAACGTATGAAAAGTACGTAAATTTGTCAAAGGATGAACTGACAAAAAAAAAAATCCTCTCTCTCTCTCTCTTCGTTTCAGCCAAGAAATATTAGCTTTGTCAATGGATTCCCAAATAGGAGGCAGCATGGGAGGTTTAGAGGATGATGACACCCAGCTACTTCCAGATATGGAAACTGTACACATGGAAAACTCATTAATATATATATAAATAATTAATATTTATGTGGAAATATGGGTTACTTGTGGCCACATATTTATTTATATTATATATATTGGAATTGGTATTGGAATTATATTGCATTTTTTGAATGGTAAAAAATGTGGATTTTTAGTTTTATTGATGTTATAATTAGAAGTGTAATTTCACATATTTGGAATAGTAGGTAATACTACCAGCTGCAGTAGCACTAGTACTAGCAGCTGCAGCTAGTACTACCAGCTGCAGCACTAGTACTAGCAGTACCAGCTAGTACTACCAGCTACAGAAGCAGCAGTACTGGCAGCAGACAAAAAAAAAATCCCGAGACATTCATTCGATATATCGCGATATATTATATCGGCGATATATTGGCTAAATATCGCGATATTTTGATAATCGATATAACCACGCTAGTTATTCGTATACTCTAAAAAAACTTACACGCTAATAACGATTGGCGGTGTAGTACTAGGAGCAACTGCTAGTACTACCAGCTGCAGCATTAGTACTACTAGCCGCTGCTAGTATAACTGCTTCTAATACTACCAGCTGCAGCACTAGTACTAGCAGGTGCTTCTAATACTACCAGCTGCAGCACTAGTACTACCAGCTGCAGCAATAGTACTAGCAGCTGCTGCTAGTACTACCAGCTGCAGCACTAGTACTAGCAGCTGCTGCTAATACTACCAGCTGTGTTAGGACGTACAATTTTTGAATCTACGTTAAAGTTACGTTGGTTCGTAGTTAGTGTGGATATAGATTTGACCGTGCGTCGGTTTGCGTACGTTGGGTTTTGTTTCGTATAGTTTGATGTAACATTTCGTGCGTGTACTTTTCACGTGTACACGATTAGATATGATTTGATTTATTTTGTTTCGTTTGATTTCTAGTACCTTACGTCGAGAAGTTTCGTTTCGCGCGACGTACATCTAGTAGTTTCGTTTCGCGTAAGTTAAATTATTCGTACAGGACTTTGTCAGTTTTGTTTCTAGTAGTTTCATTTTGTTTTGTACCACATTTACGTCTAAGTACATTTAGACACTTCTAGAGTTAGTGTTCTAGATTGTTTTCTACGGCTAAGTTATAAAGCCATTGTGTGAGTTACATTGTATAACAATTAGGAATCAATCAAGAGTCAATTAAGGAGGAATGATTTAAGAGAAGTGTAATGTTTAAGGATTGAGTTAATATGAGTTTATGTTATTGAGTATTTAAATTCTCTCTATCTTGGATTATGCGCTTTTGATGTGTTGTAATGTTTGAGTTCATTTTCATATCGCTTCCGCATTGAGACATTTAAGTATTTGTGAGCGCATTTCGATTGACTCTTATTCCTATCAATTGGTATCGGAGCAGTGTTTATTTAAATTGACGTAAAGAATTGATTAAGAATTTATGAGTTATGGTGGAGGAATACTCCGCAAAGAGAGAAGACACTGAAGTCACTTTTGGAGTTGGAGAATCGGAGAAGTTATCAATGGCGAAGGAGAGTCTCACAATTCAGTTTGATCCAACGACTATGGAGAAATTTTACGAATTTCTAAAAGCAAAAAGAGAAGGACAATCTTTCGGTAAAACTCCTACCTTTGGGGGCAATTCAGATGATGAGAGTTCTAAGAAGAGTAAAAAGGGTAAAATGAAAGTACCATTTTATGATGATGATGATGAGTCGAGTTCAGATGAAGAGTCAGATTATAAGGTGTCGTCTAAGACTATCATGCTTAATGGAAATAATTATCCTGTATGGAAGAGATATATTCAAGGAACTTTTACTCCAAAGAAATTGTGGAAAATACTTACAGGAGAAGAGAAAAGACCATTAGATGCAAAAGAAGGAAAAAGTGGGATACTAAAGATATGGCAGCTATGACTGCATTACTTCAGAGTAGTAGTAGTTCAGTTCATGAACATATGTTAACTCATGATACGGCTCATGCTTGTTGGACCCATCTACAAAATTTGTATGAGAAGGGATTTGCAACTAAGTCTAATTATGTATTTCAGGACTTTATTCAGTTTAGGATGAAAAGTAATGAGTCGATTGATGATGCTCTAAAAAGATTTAATGTTTTGATAGAGCAGTTGAATAGCGCAGGAAAGTTTCCCCCTGAAGATGAAAAAGTATTTGTGTTTCTGAATGGATTACCATCTAAGTTTGATGTTACAGTAGAAGTTATAAGATCTACAGAGAAACCCACTTTTGATTTTGCTATTAACCTTCTAAAAGGAGCAGAGAAGAGTAAAGAGAAAGATAGTAGAGGATTTGGAAATAGTAATGTAAACCTCACTGACACGTCTGAGGTATATTCTGTACGTGGTCGTGGAGGTAGAGGAAGGTTTAGATTAAGAGGGGGTAGAAACAATTTTCAGTATTCAGGATTTGGAAAAGGTTATAGCGATCAAGGTGATGTAAATCATGTTATTTGTTATAAGTGTAATAAGGAAGGACATATGGCTACTAACTGTCCGGATAGGGAAAAGCAATGCAATATTTGTCGGAAATGGGGACATGTTAGTGCTCAGTGTTTTCAACGAAATGGAGGAGGATCATCTTACTACTCGGAAAGAGGAAGAGATCGAGGTGGACATCGAGGACGAGGTCGTGGAAGATTCGGACAATCACGTGGAGGAGGACATCAAACCCACTATTCAGATTTTCATGACGATCAAGGCGATAAGTCTCTAAACTTTTCTATGATAATGAAAGAAAATGGAAATGTTGCTATCAATTCTGCGAATTCCGTATGTGGGAGTCAAAGTTATAAAGATTGGATAGTTGATTCAGGTGCAACTCATCATGTTTGCAGTGATTTAAGTTTGTTTACAGATTTGAGAAAGCTTACAGTTCCTAAGACTATTACGGTTGCTAGTGGACATGTTGTTCCAATAGATACGGTGGGAACTGTCAGATTAGATTTACCTGTTAAGAATATGAATGGTCAAGTTGTTGTAAGAAAAGTGAATTTGAACAATATTTTGTATTTTCCTGATGGAGTTGTAAACCTTGTTAGTGTTCCACAGATACAAAGGAATGGTGGTAGAGTAATCTCATTTGAAAATGGAAGAATAATTTTCCAATATAGAGAAGGGAATCAATTTGGAGAAGGTTATGTAACTGATTGTATGCAAAGTAAGTTAAAATGGATTAGACCACAGGAGAATCAGAAATCAGTAATTTCAGTTAATGTTGTAAGTTCTGAAAGAGGAGATCTAAGTTTATGGCATCATAGACTTTGTCATACTTCAGAGTCTAATATAAAGAATATGATGAAAAGTGGAGCAGTAAGAGGATTAGAGTGTGTTTCCGGAGAGAAAGTTCAAGGTTGTAATGGTTGTAGCAAAGGGAAACAAATTAGAAAACCTCATCCGGTAAAAGATGTGAAGTATAGAGCTAGTGCTCCTCTTGAGCTTGTTCATGTAGACTTATGTGGAGACGTCAAACCATTAAGTCTAGGAGGACATAAATATATCTTTGTAATTGTGGATGATTATAGTCGAAAGAGTTGGGTATATTTGTTAAAACATAAGTCAGAAGCGTTACTTAAGTTTCGGGAATTTGTTGTAATGGCTGAGAGGGAAATGGATAGAAAGTTAAAAGCAGTAAGATCAGATAATGGAGGAGAATTTGTTGCTTTTAAAAGTTTTTGTCAGAAAACAGGGATAAAGCAGCAATTTACGGCTGCCTATTCACCTGAGTCTAATGGAGTTGCAGAGAGGAAGAATAGGACACTTCAAGAGATGGTTAGAGCTATGTTGCATAGCACTAAACATAGTGTGAGGTTTTGGGGAGAAGCTGTTCTTACAGCAAATTACATTTGTAATAGAAGACTAACTTCAGTTTCTGGAGATAAGACGCCTGAAGAATTGTGGAGTGGCAGGATTCCATCTGTTCGACATTTGAGGATTTGGGGATGCCGAGCCACTGTCTACATCGAGAAAAGATATCGAGCCGGAAAATTCAGTCCCAGATCATGGACGGGTATCTTTGTTGGGTATAGTCAAAATTCAAGTCAATACAGAATCTTTAATCCGGCTACTCGAACAATTATCGAATCGAGGAATGTGGAGTTTCACGGAGATTTGGCGAAAGCAATGGAGTGTACAAAAGATAAAGAAGAAAGTTTGGATTTTGAGGAAGAGAGCAATTTGGAGGAGTTCAAAATTGATGATGAAAGTGATGAAGAGGAGGATGAAGAAATTCCATTGAAAAAGAAGAAATCTATTAAAGTTGGTAAGAAATCTGAATCTTCCCAATTTGATTCTGAAAGCTTAAAAAGTGAGAATGGAAGTCAAAGTTCTAAGTCTAGTGAAAGATCCCTTAGCAGACAAAGAAGTGAATGTAGTTTGCCATCTGTTAGTGAGAAGGGTGAAAGAGATGATGATGTTGAAGAAGAAGTTGTTGTTAGGAGAAGTAATCGAGCGAATAAAGGAAAGGCTCCTGAGAGATTAACCCTTCATATGAATGCTAAAGATAAGTCGGTTAATTTTATTTCAGATGCTAGATTAATTTGGTTCGTAGTTAGTGTGGATATAGATTTGACCGTGCGTCGGTTTGCGTACTTTGGGTTTTGTTTCGTATAGTTTGATGTAACATTTCGTGCGTGTACTTTTCACGTGTACACGATTAGATATGATTTGATTTATTTTGTTTCGTTTGATTTCTAGTACCTTACGTCGAGAAGTTTCGTTTCGCGCGACGTACATCTAGTAGTTTCGTTTCGCGTAAGTTAAATTATTCGTACAGGACTTTGTCAGTTTTGTTTCTAGTAGTTTCATTTTGTTTTGTACCACATTTACGTCTAAGTACATTTAGACACTTCTAGAGTTAGTGTTCTAGATTGTTTCTACGGCTAAGTTATAAAGCCATTGTGTGAGTTAGATTGTATAACAATTAGGAATCAATCAAGAGTCAATTAAGGAGGAATGAATTAAGAGAAGTGTAATGTTTAAGAATTGAGTTAATATGAGTTTATGTTATTGAGTATTTAATTTCTCTCTATCTTGGATTATGCGCTTTTGATGTGTTGTAAGGTTTGAGTTCATTTTAATATCGCTTCCGCATTGAGACATTTAAGTATTTGTGAGCGCATTCCGATTGACTCTTATTCCTATCAAGCTGCAGCACTAGTAGTAGCAGCTGCTGCTAGTACTACCAGCAACAGCACTAGTACTAGCAGCAGCTGCTTGTACTACCAGCTGCAGCACTAGTAGTAGCAGTTGCTGCTAGTACTACCAGCTGCAGAAGCAGTAGTACTAGCAGCAGACTATAAAAAAAAGCCTAGAAATTCATTCGATAAATCGCGATATAGTATATCGGCGATATATCGGCTAAATATCGCGATATTTCGATAATCAATATATTGAGGAGATACTTCGATTATCGGGTACCTAAATCGGTACATATTGAATATCAGCAAGTGGTCAGTAATGAAGTTTTAAAGTGTTGTGTGTCGGCAAAAAAAAATTCGAGATGAAACCGATACTGATAGTTAACGGTTATCGAACGGTGATGGGTCCCCATATATCGCGCCGAAACCAACAAATTCCCTATCGGCTATTAGTATAAAAGAATGTAGTACGCTATATAATAGTAATATATTATCTATTTGTTGAAAAGTAGTAATTAATTGTTCACTTATCTATTTTAGTTAGACTCTAGAAAGAGAGAGGATAAGAGAAAACCATGGCTGCCTTCTTGGTTGGTAGGTGGCAGACTGGAATAGGGGATCCTTTGCCAAAAAATTGGACTTGACCGAATTTGATCCTAGATCCTTCAAAGGTAAGACAAAATATCGCACTAGCCGCAATGAAGAATCAGTACTCCTGTTGGGTTTTATATTTATCTAAATAATTATGTTGCAACTAATTTAGTAAATGAAACAAATTGATGAAAAGGCGCATGTGAAACGATTCATGCACGGACGCGAATCCGAACCGTGTAAATATGTTTGGTTAGACGCCCGTCGTTGCAGCCGCCACCCTTGAATGAACTTTTGGCGGCTTTTGGAGATAGCGTTACGCGATGCCACATGGCGCTATATTATTGGACACTGGAGAAGATAGGAGGAGGAACCATGGCTCCCGTACTGACAGTCGTCACCTTGAAAGCCATGTTGTACAATGGCCATACCAAAAGTACATTGGCCACTGTACCTTCTTGTACAGTACACTGTTCCTATTGGTCTAAGGTTTAGTACTAGTATAGTGTTCCTATTGGTCTAGGGTATAGTACTAGGTAGCTGTGAGTAGGCAGACCAAGACTTCGTGAAATTTAGCCATCTCTCTCTGATAGTGTTTGTAACTATAAAGGTCATCTTTGACCAGCCATAACTTACTTCTCACGGGAGCAAATTCAGTGATTCTTTTTGCATTCAGCTCAGGGGAGTCGGACCCTCACAAGGGTGAGGGTTGTCATAATACTTGTGTGCCTGGGTTGCACTTATTCATTGGGAAAGTGGAAGGGGAAAACACTATCCTTTAGGCTTTACATAGGTTGCATATTTTGTGGTCCAATGGAGGTCGTTTCAATATTATATTACATTTTTTACTATATATAGCGCGGCATGCCATGTATGACAATCTGTTCCGCACTCTGTATAACGGGAGTTTAGTACGGATAGCTATCCGTATAATTATACAAAAAACCTTACAAATATCGTCGATAGTTATCGATATTGGTGTTATCGCGATAAAAAACCGAAAGTGTCGTATTCTATCGCGATAACACCGGTACCGATATACCGTGCCGATTTATCAATTTTCGAAAAGCCAAAATTAGGGACATAATGGTTATCGGCAAAACCTTACCGATACACAACACTTCTAATTTTTAACTTTTTGCTTTTAAGTAAGAGTTGTAATAAAACACTTTATCACGGGCACAAAAGGTCCAACAATTCATCTTAAGACGCTATAACATTTAAAATACGCTAACGTTTGTGATTAAAACATGGTCGCGAAATAAGTCTAGTTGATTTATATATACTTATTCATGTGTGTATATGTGTGTGTGTGTATATATATATATATATATATATATATATATATATATATATATATATATATAGTGAGGTATAAAGAGGTGGCGACACTTATGCTATGTTAGGTGGACATAAACTAACATCAACATTAATGAATGTAAAAGAATCACACAATTATTAGAATGGATATCACATGGTCGCAACATGCCATCACTAGCATCCACGACTGCTTCTATGATTGATGTGAAAGATTGTCGACAAGAAAACATGCATTTCATTTCTCGCAACAAGATACGCTTGTGAAAAATTAGATTCGAAGTTTTAACACTCGAATGTGAGTGAAAAATATCGGTAAGTAATTTGTTAACATGTTTTTGCATACCCATGTAGAGTTTAATTTCGAAATTTAGCTTTCTTACTATTGTAATGTTTTGCCTTAAGATCTAAGGTTTCATACCCCTTCGCCCACTACTTGATTTCACTTCTTTTTTTGGCGATATTCTACCTTCAAACCTAAGCGGATGCACAAGTTTTCTCCGCCCCTATTACGAAGTCTGCTATGCATGCCCAAGCATTAACTTCTAATAAGGTTGTCATCGCCATTAGATTTTTGCTTTTCGAGGTCGTGCCCGTACTAATGTTGGAGCGTGGCCACACTTATTCTTCCCACTCTGCATTTCACCCCTTCTCAACTCACCATGGTCCCATGGTTCAGGTTTGCCCTCCCTCGTTGACCATTACTTGGCTCTCTCGTTTGCTCTTGCGATTGTGGCGTCCATTTGTTTCATTGCTTCCATAGAGGAGAATCCATTCAAGCCCACGACACTATTCGAGAATTGCTTATAAGGGGGCTATTCTGTTCGTCGGAAGGTTTCACATGTTATTTCTTCATCGCGGATTGTTAGTGTTTTATTCGACGGTGACCGTCGTATTTTTGGTGACACTCTTTTGGCAAAGCCTATCTCAATTATAGCAGTTTGTTAAGCGAGTTTACGTGCTAGAGAAGCGGCGTGTGACGCTGCTAAGTGGGAGCGTGACTATGCACGCCACGATGTTACGTCTGACTTTATTCCAATGGCGGTCAAGATAGTATGGTTATTTAAGAGTTGATTTGGATTAGTTTTCAGTAATGGTGGTCGACATTCTTTCAAAATGACGAGCCTTGGGAGCCCTCGTGCTTCGGTCTTTACTTATTTTTATCATCAGCGTGTATCATTGGCTTTGCAGCGGGTGCAAGCCTGTATCCTCTTTAGATCTACTAGTGTTACTATGGATTGTCGACGTGTTCCAGAGGTCCCTCGGTGTGCTCCATCAAGCCTAAGGGATTTAAGGGATTTCTTTTAGTAGTTTTGTAGTTGTTTTGAAGTTTTGCCTGGTAGCTTTTGTTTTGGATATTCTACTTTGTTGTTGTTTTTGTCAATTATTTTCCTTTCAATGTCTTTTGTTGGCTTGCCCTTATTTCGTGTGTTAGTTTTTTATTTCAACTTGTTTTTCCTTTTTATTTGGTTCCACCAACATTTGGCTTCAATTCCGTTTTTGCCTTTCCCCCCCTTTTTTTTTGCTTATGTACTTGAATGGTTTACCATCGTGCTTTTTTAACAAAGTCATACAATTGAATTACAACCGACGGACGTCTAACCATTAAGGACTCGCCAACATTACCAGACTTTTCCACTTTTGTTTGTATTGATGTTTCTTCTTTTTGTTTTCGTTGTTCATTTTTGTTATATTTTATATGCTTCTCCCATGCTCATTTACTACATCGTGAATATTAACATTGAAAAACAATTAGTACAAGGATTACATTGGTATTATTGGTTCTATTTCCAACCAAAATGATGTGGGCGGTTCTTAACCGTAAAAAATTGACTTTACGAAAAGTAACAAATAGTATTGTTAATGCTAATTCGAGGTTACACGGTAGAAACCGTTGGATTGAATTACTAGCCTTAATGCTATAAGTTACCGACCGTGGATCACTTCCCAATTTTTAATGCCATAAAACACAAAATGGTGTTGATTACGATTCAATCTACGTAAATTGAACCAAAAATACGTTGTTTACGGCTAAACCAGTCCTCTGTCATGCCGCATGGTATCGGTAGCACGCGTGCACGATATTTCGCACGCATGCACGATATCGTGCACGCACGGGAGTTATCCGACGTGCGCGCACGATATTATGCACGCACGCGTGATATTTCGGCACGCATATATAAGTTTCGTTCGCACGTGCGGTGTCATGTCGGTTCACTTTTTTGTGACGTGTACGCGATTCGCGTACGCGTCTAATTGAATACATACTAATTTCGTGCGTACTGTTTGTTTCGTTTCATTTCGTAGGTACACGATCTTGATGGTCCTTTTGCAAATATCGTTTGGGCGTCGCGTCGTGATTTCCTTGAGTATTATGTGCGGTATGTTTCGTTTCGTGCGTACGTACGCGTTTTTGGAGTATAAACGCCAAGTATCGTTTGGCGACGAAGCGCGATTTCCGGGAGCATTGGTGGCGCTTCAATGTACTTTTATTCCTTAAAGTCGTGAACCCACGTAGGTTCATGCATACATGTAGATTGTAATAGGATCTCCTACCTCTCAGAAAATCCCATTACTACAAACAATTCCAACCACACATTCCACACATTGGAAAATACACATCCACATTGGAAAACACTCACATAAGGATAACTTTAAATTAAGGAGGAATGAATTAAGAGAAGTGTAATGTTTAAGGATTGAGTTAATATGAGTTTATGTTATTGAGTATTTAATTTCTCTCTATCTTGGATTATGCGCTTTTGATGTGTTGTAAGGTTTGAGTTCATTTTAATATCGCTTCCGCATTGAGACATTTAAGTATTTGTGAGCGCATTCCGATTGACTCTTATTCCTATCAGCTACCTCACAATCTAATGCTTCAAAACCCAAGACCAGTAACAAGGAATCAATCGACAAGTGGTGTCATTGGCAGTTCCCGATTCTAGGATGCATATTTTATCTCTATTTTTAGGAATTAGTTCTGATTTTGGAAGCGGTCTTGAAAACAAGATATCTGGTGGAGTCATACACAGCCGTGCAAGTATCTCCCGAGGCTAGGGCTATCAGCGAACATCGCCTCCACCAACTTCATCACCAATATCCTCAACAGCTTCCAGTATCCACCTTCTCCAAAGCTCACCGTAGTCTTCCCCACAATGTAGAGAACATCATGGCGACCCACCTAGCTAGTTTGGGAAGAGTGGATTTGGTGTTGGCAGGCTGGCCTTGTGAAGGATACTCCCTAGCAGGACAAGGAAAAGGGCACCAAGACCGCAGAAGTGGAACCTTTTTTCGGTTGATTCAGTTAATCTCGAGGCTTCAACAGCTCCAGGAAACGCCGGTGGGGTACGTTCTAGAAAATTTCCACCCAAGAGATGATAAACGAAAATAGGTTGCGGACAGCTGGAATCACATAACCCGGATCTTAGTTTTCGACGCCATACAGCAGGGATCCCGGGCACACCGAGTCCGGGCATATGAGACCAACATGATCCCGATTCCAGTCCTCCACCAACTGTTGGAGAAAGAAATCCCCGACCCGAAAAATTGCGTTCAGCAAATACTTGGGGAAGGTAGAATAGCCACACCTGTGACTCGACCCGATCGCCCACCTTTCTTCCGGTGCAACAGAACGGGATTCCCAGAGAAAGCCCTGCCAACATTGGTCTCTTTCCCTCACAGTAACGCATATCGCAATGGAGCGGCACGAATGATTTTGACAGCAAAGCAGGACTCTGGACAACACCGACGATTGCCGAACGGGAAGAAGCAATGGGATTTTAGAAAGGAACAACGGCATCACCAGGTATGTCAGACCTTAAGCGGTGCAGCCTTATGGGGCAAAGTATGGATTTGAATTCGGTCACATGGGTACTGAAGCATTCACTCGCCTTTTCCAATCTAACGTCCCCGAAATCAAGAGCTATTTACCTTCAAGATCCTCAATTATTAGCTGTGCAGGCAACTTTGCAGCTTGAGGGGGGGAGAGAAAGGAGAAAAACCAAACTTCACATTTTACCGCCGCAGGTTTTCCTAGTGGGGGGGGACAGCGGCTTCTATGGTGAGAGTCTAGCGGAAGTTGTCAGCAGCAATGTCCTAGCCTTAGAGGTAGGGGCAGATCCACCGGTAGGGTTGGAATTGGACATTAACCTCTGGGGTAGACCACTGGAAGCTTGGGCTGCAGCCGGGGAAAATGGATTAGACCCTGGGGGAGCAGTTGGACCCCCAGCAGAAGGCGTGACTCTCGGAGCTGTTGGCCCAAAACAAACAGGTGTTCTCATGGTCAGAAATAGATGTCGGTATCTACAAAGGAACACCTTTCCGAATCAATTTGATCGACGAGACGTCTATTGTTTGGCAGAAGCAGTATCCTCTAAGTTTCAAGGAAAAGGAATTCATCACGGCTAAAGTCTTGACCCTGGTGGAAGCCGGATTGGTTCAGGAAAGTACTGGACTTCATGGGTTTGCTTCCAAGACAGTCCTCCCTCCCAAAAAAGACTCGTCCGGGAAAACTGTAGATTTCCGGATGTGTGGAGACTATCGCATACTGAACACTGTTGAAATAAGTAGTTTTGTATTTTCTAGTTTAAAATAAATTAGCGGAAACATATATAAGAAATGATGGCAGCCTGCCTCCATCTCTTCTCTCTCTCCCCCATACTTGTTGTAGTCACTGAAAAAGAGAGAGAGCGATGGAGCCATGGCTGCCTCAGCTCCATAGGAAGGACTAAAGAGTGACTTAAGTCACTCTCAACAAAAGGTTGAGTCCGGCAGGACTCGAACCCCCGACCGGTAGAGCGCGGCGTAGCCGTTAGCTCTAACCAGTCTGTCGTAGAAGTCCGTTAGATAATATAGGGTTTCATTCATATATAAACTGTTGTATAGTACCGAAATGATCTAACTGGAATATAAAACGAAACGAACATAGAACTTGTTAAATTTTAGTGCGAAACGTCATTTCGCACGAAACAAATGAAACAGACACTTTTAACGGTCGACATTTAATGTCGGATTTAATCCGACGGCGCACGTCGTCGCCGAGATCGCGGAATGGTCACTTTGGAATTTATGGACGTGGCATGACGTGGCGCCGCGTGGAAGGATGACATTCGGTCGCGGGAATTCCGGAGGAAATACGGACAAGTGGAAAAATGACACGCGTCCACTCAAGAGCCTTGTCGTACACCGGCCGTACAGAAAGTACATCGGCCATAGTACCTTTCTGTACTTTACAGTAATACGATTGGTTCGTACTTTAGTAGATAGGGGTTGTGAGAGGGATTTAGGACTTAGGAAATTTTTGGTAGACAGACACCTCTCTCTAAGAGAGCTTTGTATAAATTGGCATTTTTGCCGGCTCATAACTTATCGCCTGGTTGGCCGTTTTCAGTGATTCTTTTTGCTACGGATTCAGGGGAGTTCAGGCTACACAAGGGTGCAGTCAAATTCTCAGTTTGCCTTCTTGGGCAGAAGTGGTCGTGGCTTAAAGTGGGTTAGTTAAATACTATCTAGAGGCTTCCTGTATTCTGTAGTCCAATGGAGGACACAGAATTGCAGGTTATGGGCCCACCCTCTAGGGTGCCCACCTTCAATGGATCTGGGTTCATCTATTGGGAAGCCATGATGATGGGAGCTTTGTGTGAAAAACGATACTGGGGTATCGTCAGTGGACAAGTGAAACGTCCACCTTCGGGAACTCCACCAGGATTTGGGGGAGTAAGGTTTTCTGCAACAACGGCTGCCTCAGCGGAGGAGGCAGATGATGGGGACAGCAGTGTGTCCGAAAAGGAGAAAGGGAAGGAGACACCCCTCACTCCTATTGCCACAGTATCGGGAACTTCGACCGTGAAGACCGTGGAGAACGATACTCAAATGTGGGAGGATGTAAACATGGCTGCCAAGAACTTCATTTTGAGGCACCTCACTCAAGGTTTGGCCACTCCTCATCTTCACATTTACAAGGCAGAGGAATTGTGGGAGAGTTTGGTGGAGATTTATAGAGCTGGAACTATTCAGGAGCTCCAGTTGGCTGAGCAAAAGCTATTGAGTTACACTTACAAAGGAGGAAAGATGTTAGATTACTGTAATGATCTTTCTTGTTTATATATGGAAATGGAAAGTGCCGGGTGGACAGGTACAATGAAAATGAAAGTTAACACCCTTATCATGAAATTACCAGATGAAATCGAAAACATAGTGTACCGAGTACAGGGAATGCCTGATAGTTCATGGAAATGGAACACAGTAGTCAGGATGATACTTGTGCAGGAAAACACAATGGAGATTAGGAGAGGAGGAAAGAGCATTCAAGCTATAGCAGCAGGAGGGGACCGATGGGGGGAAGGATCCGAAGAAACCTTATAGAGGGGAAAGAGATAATTCTGGGGGACAGAGGCCCCCAAAGGGTCTTTGTCATTATTGCAAAAAGCCGGGACACTTTATTGCAGATTGTGTCAAGTTGTCAGAGCTGAGGCTCCAAGAAAACCGTGGAGGGGGTTCTTCCGGAGGGAAGAAAAAGGCACTTGTGGTTACAAAAGTGTCAGGAGAAATCGAGGATGAGTCATCTGAGGAGGATGGGGAGCTTCTTCTTGACGAGAGTCTGGAGGAGAAGGAGATCCCTCGGAGGCAGAAGTGTGCCCTTGGAGCAATTCGGGAAGCTCCACAAGAAGGATGTATCATCGACTCAGGTGCATCCATGCATATGTGCCGTGATAAAGAACTCTTCACTAAGCTACGAAAGTTTTTAACTGTAGAGATAGAGTATGGGGATGGGAGAGTGGTTACTACAGATCTAGTGGGATCAGTAGATCTGAAAGTCTTAGTGGAGGGTAAGACCTCTATACTTACATTCTCAGATGTACTTTACATTCCTCAGCTGAGTAAAAATCTTGTCTCTACGTCTGTGTTAGATGACAAAGAGTTTGATACCTTCACCAGAAAGGGAGTCTTTACAGCTAAGTATGGGAATGAAGTTTACTTCACAGCAGATAAGGGTAGCCAAGGAATGTTTAGGCTTAACTTGAGTAATGAAAAGAAGAATGCTTACTATGTTGGTGTTCCTAAGGTGATGATTTGGCATAAGCGTTTCGGGCATGTGCATTTTGATAGGTTAAGGGAAATGAAAAAGCTTGGGGTAGTAGATGGCATTCAGTTTGGGGATAATGAAATAATGGATGATTGTAGTGGTTGTGCTCAAGGTAAGGCTCACAGACTTCCCTTTCCCAAAGCCGCCACATATAGAGGTGAGAAAGTGTTAGATTTGGTCCACACAGATATTTGGGGACCTGCAAAAGTACCTTCGGTTGGAGGAAAGAGGTTTATGATGACAATAACTGATGATTGGTCTAGATACTCTAGAGTCTACTTTCTGAGAAATAAGTCTGAAGCATCCACTTACTTCAAAGAATATAAAGCTTGGAGTGAGAAGTTGCATGAAACCCCTATTAAGAGGATAAGGAGTGATAATGGGGGGGAATATACCTCTAACCAGTTTGAGGAATATCTGAGAGATGAGGGAGTGCAACACCAGAAAACTGTACCATATAACCCGGAACAAAATGGGGTAGCTGAGAGGTTGAATAGAACACTAGGAGATAGTGCATGCAGTATGTTGGCAGACAAGAAAATAGGAAAGAGATTTTGGGCAGAGGCAATGAACTGTGCCAACTATATTAAGAATAGAGTCCTCACCTCAGCTGTAAAGGGAGTCACACCTTATGAGAGATGGGTTGGAAGGAAACCCGATATCTCACACCTTAAAGTATTTGGTAGCCAAGTTTACAGTCTTGACACGGATAGGAAAAACTGGAAACTAGATGCTAAGGGAAAACCTGGATACTTTGTGGGATATGATGAGGATGTTAAGGGATATAGAGTATATGACTTGGCAAAGAAAGATATCATTCTGGTCAAACACTTAGTTGTCATGGATGAAGGGAAGTCATTTGACCCCTTCAAATATACAAAGAAGATTAGGATCAGATTTGAGTCTGAAAGTGAGGAGAACTCGGTCGTTCCCGAAAGGGATATGGGTGACACCGTGATTACAGATTCAGGGGAGATCCAAGATACAGGAGACTCACCGGAAACCTCACATACTCCTATGGACTTCGAGGAGATAGAAGAAGCAGGACAAGAACCGGTTTCCATGGACAAGGGAGCCGATGAAACAGTGAGAAGAAATCCAAGACTTCCATCCATTCTTGCTTCAGAGTTTGAGGGAGGAAGAAGGAGCAGCAAAAGATTACAGGAAAAACAAGTCGCTCATAAGGTAACTAAGCTATCTCACCCTGATGAGCCTCAGTCTTACTCGGAGGCAGTGAATAGTCCAGAGAAAGAAAGATGGATTAGAGCTATAAATGATGAGATGGCTTCTATCATGGAAGCAAATACCTGGGAATTAGCAGATTGTCCTCCAGACAGAAAACCTATTGGGTGTAAATGGGTATTTATACTAAAACTGAACCCAGATAATACCATTGAAAGATATAAGGCTCGATTGGTAGCGAAGGGGTTCACCCAAAAGGAAGGGATTGACTATGAGGAGACCTTTGCTCCAGTTGTTCGGTTCCCATCAGTAAGGATTCTCCTCAGCCTGGCAGCAGCGGAAGACATGGAAATCCATCAGATGGACATTAAGACTGCGTTTCTTAATGGTGAGTTAGCCAAAGAACAACAGATCTACTTCCAGTTCTTGAAAGATGCTCTAAAGCAACACCTTGTGCTCCGGATGCCTGATCACCAAAGACCTTTCCTCCTTTATACTGATTGGAGCAGGTTTGGATTGGGAGCGGTTCTGGCTGAAGTCGATGATGCCGGAGCTGAATATGTGGTGGCCTACGCTAGCCAGAGCAACAACAGGGCTGAGAGGAATTATAGCAGTTACCACGGAGAGTTACTTGCAGCACTTTAGGCCATCCAGCATTTCCGACCTTATTTGTACGGAGTCCATTTCACACTGATTACGGATCACCAACCCTTGCAATGGATCATGGAAAATAGTAAGTTGACCGGCAAACTCGCCAGATGGGGTTTTATCCTGCAGGAATATGATTTCGACATTGTTCACACGGCAGGGGAGATCCATGGGAATGGCGACGGACTTAGCCAGAATCTTGATCCCTCCACCATGGATTCTACCGGGGCTCGGCATGATGAGGACCCTGAGATCAACTTGGATATCATTCAAGCCTCCTCCGTTTTCATCTGGCTTCCCCAATCTGGGGGGGAACTGTCAACTTTCTCTGCCGATGTGGAGGGGCAGGCGCCCATAGAGGCCGGACAAAAGGACATCTGGAACGACCCCGATGCTCTCGAATCTATCCAGCAGGGGTCCCCTCTTCCCCACTTGACTAAAGTTACCTTATCCCAGGTACAGACCCGGATAGCTGCGTATGATTGGGACAGAGGCGTTCTCCTTTCGAAATGGTCAGACGGTACGAGGAAAGTGGTTCCTCCCCTGTCTGACCGAGAAACTCTGATTTCTAATCTCCATCGGCAATGTGGACACTTCGAGCAAAAGCGGACCACTTCCCTGGTTACGGGCTTTTATTGGTGGCATGGGTTGCGAACTCAAGTCAACCGAATTGTGCAAACTTGCTCCTCATGCGATCGCGTTAAGGCAGCTTTTGACAAGAAGGGCGGGACAGAGCTTCATTCGCTTCCTATCTGAGGGATGTTTTATCGGTGGTCGTTGGATCTTTTGGGACCTCTTCCGACCAGCAGGCGGGGGAACCGCTTTGTGCTGGTCATGATAGAACATTTTTCCAAGTGGATCGAGTTGGTGGTTTTGCCTCGGAAGGAGTCCAAGGCAATTGCCGATGCCTTTTTGCAAAGGGTGCTGGCCTAATTCGGAGCGCCTGCGGAAGTACTGACCGACCAAGGCTCCGAATTTGCCGGAGAATTTTCCAATCTCTTGGAAAAATGCTTGGTCGACCATCGGATGACCAGCCGTGACCACCCTCAAGCCGACGGTTTAGCCGAAAGGTGCGTACAAACAGTGAAGCGGTCACTACTCACCCCTATTACCAAGACCCTAATCCCTTCCCCCGGCCAAGGGGGGGGGTTAGGAGGAGGGGATAACTTTCGCCTCCCCCTTTGCCCTCATCCCTATTCCCTGCTCATGCCTCTCTCCTATTTTTGCATGCATATCCATGGGAGGGATGCGAGTAGCAGTGGGCATGATCATTATTTTGGGAAGCCCTCGCATTCGGGGTTTATTTGCAGGTCTCCAATGCCGACGATTTTGGGCTGTGGGCCCTTCCCTCACGTTAATCAGGCACGCTCGACACCTCTGTCTTTGTCTTTTGTTTTAAGTCTTGGGTTTGCAGCTCGTCGCCAATCTCACGCACATCTATCTCAACCAGTTGGGGGGGGGGTGCATCACTACGAAAATCTTTCTGTCCCACTCTCTAAGGGACCACATTTCATTTTTTCCTCTTTCCTTCTCCAAGTCCACCTCTTTCGGAGATCTCTATCTACGATTTCCTTAACCCTAACCATGTGTCTTGGTCTATTCTCGCATACACGACTGACAAGTCTACGAGTTTCATGCATAATCCACCTACCCCGCGTTGGACCGCTGCTTTTCCCACACGCAGTTGGAATCATTCGGTTAATTGCCTTAAACAAACACATGTGGCTTACTAGCTAGGTCAAACGCTTATCGCAGATGAGCAGTTGGCCTTTACACAAGCCATGGAATCTATGACAATTGAGAATCCCGATGCTCCTAAATGGAAATTCGGCACCAATCTTACAAAGGTCGAACAAAAATTACTGAATGACGTAGTCTTAAGAAATGTCGATGCCTTTGCTTTTTCTATGAAAAATTTGGGGCGTCACACCACTTATAAGATGTCGATAGATCTCGAAGATGACCGCCTGATATTTAAACCGAAACATCGTCTATCTGAAACTGAATAGGAAATGGTAGACAATCGATGTGCGGAACTAGAGGAAGCATGCCTAATCTATCACTCAGACTCCACATTTGCAGCTCCCACCGTCATGCCTCGGAAAAAGGATTCTGATGGTAATTTCACTAACCGTCGAATGTGTGTGATTATCGTAAACTGAACGCTAGAGTTGTTCAAGATCGTCATGCCATTCCTCTTGTCGAAGAAATATTTGATCACGTAGGCGGGGCGAAGTATTTTAGTATCCTTGACCTCCGTCAGGGATTCAACCAAATTGAAATAGAGGAAAAAAACCGGCATAAAACTGCCTTTTGGGGTAGTGACGGCCGATGGGAATGAGCCGTAATGCCATTCGGCTTAAAAATCGCTCCAACAGTATTTCAAAAAGTCATGGACTCAGTCCTCGGGGGTTGTAAGTTTGCTAGGTGTTACATCGATGACCTGATCATTGCCTCCGCTACTATCGAAGAGCACGCGGCTCACATCTAGTTGTCATTGACTGAATTAAAAAGGGTCGGATTAAAGTGTCATCCCGCAAAATGCACCTTTGGAGCCGAGGGAGTGCTTTAACTCGGCCATTTTATCTCGGCTGAGGGGATCACTCCTCTCGAAGCAAAGGTAGAGGCAATCAGTAAATTGCTGGCTCCCACAGACCTCACAAGTCTGCGAGCGTTTCTCGGGCTTGCTAATTATTATCGCAGGTTCGTACCTAATTTCAGTACAATCGCATCTCCTTTAAACGACCTTCTCAAGAAGGAAGTGGCCTTTATATGGGGCCCCGATCAGATTTCCGCATTTCAAAAATTAAAAACCTCCTTATCGAGTGCTTTGATTCTCCGTCCCCCCAATCACAAGCTCCCTTTTCGTCTTCAAACAAATTTTGGAAAACGCGAAATCACTGCCATTTTGACACAAAGAGAGTTGAGCGGAGAGGAATATGTAATTGCTTGCGCAAGTAGAAGCAATAATCGTGTTTAATCGAATTATAGTAGTTACGAAGGGGAATGCCTAGCCGCGGTTTGGGGAGGCGTTCACTTTCATCATTATTTGTAAAAGAAGCCTTTCACACTTCTAACTGGCCATCAGCCCTTACATTGGTTGATGACTAACAATAAGCTTTCCGGGAAACAAGCCCAATGGGCTTTAATTTTGCAAGAATATGACGTTGAAATAATTCACCGACCTGGTCTTCTTAGTCTAAACGCAGACGGAATTTCCCAAAATCCTTTGCCCCGAACGACAGATAACGGAGTTCGACAGGATTTTGATGACGACAATGTTCTTGTCATGTCAATGGGTTCTTATCTTACTTACTGTCTGGCCTCTATTCCAAACCCTCGTCCCGCCACGGATCCTTGGCGTGATGGGCCTCTCATTCTTTTCCTATCCTTCAGACCTTCAAGTCCGGCATTACCTCTGACGAAGAAGACAAAGTGAAAAAGAGAGCCAAAGATTACCTTTGGCTCGGAGGATCTTTAGTTCGATTGTTGGTAGACGAAAGCCATAGACACATCCCTCGTCCTACCGAGCGGCTTTCTCTAATTTAGCAGATTCACACCGAGCTTGGTCACTACGGTACCAAGCGGACGTTAAGCCTAGTTCAAGCACGGTATTGGTGGTCACGAATGCAAGCCGGTGTTACTGCCATTCTACACATGTGTGCCACCTGCGACCGTCTTCGTACATCTTTCTCTAATCGCCAGACTACGCTCCAACCTCTACCCATAGGGGATTGATCGAGTCGGTCGATTGGCCGGATTCCCATCTTTAATCATGTTCCAAAATTTTAGTAATATGGCTACTTTCAGCGGCTTAACCACCGGATTAAGGCATGTCATGATTGCCCCAGCCGAGGTTCGGCCGAACGGGCGCCTGCATTTAGTTTGCCTTGGCGGGGCATCAAGTAAAAAAACACATTTCAATTTGGAATGAGTCCTCGTCACATACCGTGGATATCCCGTGTCGATTCAGTGTCGTAATTTTAGCCCGTGTGTATTTTATTTGGGCGACAACGTTTCGATCGCAATATTGAAGAGCACAAGTTTCAGCCCGATGTCTTACGCCCTTTTTGGCATCTCGCCACGTTTTACTTTTGCCCGAAATGCCTTGAAAGCCAGATCTGGTGCAGTGCGCAGACCACGGTTTTCCACCACTCGAATCGGCAGTTACAAGTTTTCCGCTTCCGCTGATGCTTGACACTATCTTTTTGGAAGAACTCACTCATCGTGCTTTGCTTTTTGCCTGTGAAATGCCTGTGGTTTTTGATAATCTTCAGATTGCCCAGTATCGAGACACACTTCGGTTTTCCACCACTCGAAGCGGCATTTACAGGCCGGAACAAAAGCCCTATCGGGTGGGAGACTATGTGTATCTTTGCAGGCAATCCTTTGACACTTTGGACACAGATGTTTCAACACACATCCTACGGATTATCAAGGTGGATCCAAACGGAATGTTGGGATTACAAGGGGCAGACACACGGACTTTTCAGGAGCACTAAAAGAATTGTGCTCCATATTATTTACAAGATTTGTCGTAGGATATGGATCCCATGCGGATGCCAATTACAGAGGCGACGGCATGTACCTTTTGTCATCCGTTGGACTGGGAGACTACCATGTTACTTTGTGATCACTGCAATCAAGGGTTTCACATGGAGTGTTTGGTGCCACCATTGTTGGCGGTTTCCGGATGGTCACTGGTTTTGCCACAGATGTCGCGAGCTTCCGGTCGTGTTGGCGAGCTCCTTTGTCGACTAAAGAGCTGGGAGGGGGAATAAACCAACCTAACCATAACCAGCTAAGTCGTTGACCTTTCTTTTTCTTCCACCTTGCATGTTGTTGTATTTATCCATTTTTACTTTTATGTTTTATTTCATTGACAATATATTTTTATCATTTGGGTTTAAGTGGAGCACAGCTGATGATATTGCATTCATCTTCACGTTATCGGACACATGCAAGACAGCAGTGATGCCGCATCTCGTCGGCCATTTTAATTGTTTATATTTAGATTTTAGGATGGGCAACCGCTACACTAATTTGCTTTCGGGTGTATTTGGGTTTCGCAGGGCCGTACATACTTACGTTGGCCGGCCGTACATACTGACGTTGGCCGTAATTTCCGCCGACGGAGACTTCGACTGTACGACATACATTCTATCGTGATTTCCGCCGACGGTGGATTTATTCATTTCGTCGTCCTTACCATATATATTCTGCACGATTTCTGCCGACGATGAATTCGATATTTCACATCGACCGTACGACTTACATTTCCGAAATTCGCGCTACGACAAAATGGACCGTATCTGCGGTCCTACCGTACATACTTTCGTTTCCCAAGATTCCGGCAAACGACAAATTTTAATCATTTCGCTTGAAGGAGCATCTCCACCGTCGACGTAAAATAAACAATCCTCGAATTACGACATCTGGACCGTTTACGCGAGTGACAGACAAATCGACTGTCAGTTCTGACGAAGCGACGTGATTGGATCATTTTAAGTCGTGAACCATTTGGAGGTTCATGCGTTCACACGTAGATGGGAAGGGTTTTAATCCGTAGGTTATAGATTCTATAACGTAGGGCATAGGATTTCGGCCTCCTATTGGCTGATTCCAAATTAGACGCAAATACTTATATAGCACGCTATGCTCTGATTGGCCTATTTTTCGCTAGGCCTAGTTTTTGTTACTCATTTTATTTTAGATTATTTCCTGGTCACAATTTTGAAGTGCAGGAATTATTTGTTGATATTATTTTCAGTATTGAAGATTTTCTGCAGCCATCTTTTTTTTGTAAAATTGTCCAGATAGCTTAGAGGCGATTTTCTGCCTTAGCATGAAGCGTCTAGTTTCTATTACGTTATCAATCTCTTGTAAAGCCTTACATATTAATCTATACGGCTTCGGCCAAGACCTACACCGTTTCCCTTCCCCTATTTTCGTCCGTTTGAGTGGATTTCAATCGCGTCTTCATAACACAAACTTATTTTCCTGATTGTGGCTGAACTTTAATTAGTGTGGAAGTTGCATGTTGAGAATATCGTTTTTTTGTTTTTATTTCTTGTGATTGTGTATTTATTCTATTTGGCTTATGCACATCTTTTGAGTTTGGTTATCTCAAACCTCATAAGTGTTTTGCATATTGTCGTTTTCAGTTTTTGCTTTCCTTCTCGGTTGTTTCTATTTCGATTTATTTTCGTTAAGTCTAAATTCAGATTGTCTTCAATAAGATAACTCCTGCAAGGAATATAAATTGACCGTGGGGCGTAGTGGCCATCCATTGGCTTAGTAATAAACCGACCTAACCATAACCAGCTAAATCGTTGACCTTTCTTTTTCTTCCACCTCGTTGACCTTTCTTTTTCTTCCACCTTGCCTGTAGTTGTATTTATCCATTTTTACTTCTATGTCTTATTTCATTTACAATATTTTTTCATCATTTGGGTTTAAGTGGAGCACAGCTGATGATATTGCATGTATCTTGACGTTATCGGACACATGCACGACAAGACTAATAACTGTATCAATACTAAATTATACAGACTTTTAATTGTTTTAATACTAATTATACAGACTAATAACTGAACCAATACTGATTATACAAACTACTAACTATAAAACACTAATTATACATACTAAAACCTGTACTAATACTTATTATACAAATTCATAACTATACAAATACTAATTTTACAGAATAACAATTATACCAAAACTAATGATACAAACCCATAATTGTACTCACATACTAATAACTTTACTAATAGTGATTATACGTACTCCTAGCTTTACTGATAATGACAGTACAAAAACTGATAATACGTACTAATAGCTAGAACAAATACAGATAATGTTGAAATCACTAATTAAGGGAAGGTATTTTCTAGGTCTTAATTAGGTGAAATAACTAAAAGAAAAAGCACAGGCAGCCTGCCTCCACCTTCTCTCTCTAACCCCCATTCTTGTTGTAGTCACTGAAGAAGAGAGAGGGCCGTGGAGCCATGGCTGCCTCAGCTCCATAGGCAAGACTAAAGAGTGACCTAAGTCACTCTCAACAAAACGTTATGTTTGGCAGGACTCGAACCTCCGACCGGCAGAGCGAGGCGTATCCGTCAGCTCCTACCGGTCTAACCTAGTAGTTCGTTAGGATACATAGTGTTTGATAGCTATTTAAACATTAGCGAGATCATAAATTCGTTTAACGAAATAATAAATTGAGGACATAGAATCTAGTTGAGTTTTAGTGCGTACGAAAAAAATGTACAAGACATTTGTTATTTTGGACGAAGATATTAAAAGCCGGTTTGGATCCGACGGTCCGCATCATTGCCGGGATCCCGGAATAGCCGCCTTGGCGGTTTTCGGACGTGACATGACTTTTCAACACATGGCGAGATATTATTGGGAAGCGGGAATCCCGGGAGCGCGACGACAAGTCTGGAAGAGACATACGTCCACTCCATGGCCTTGTCGTACAAAGGCCGTACAGAAAGTACATCGGCCAAAGTATCTTTTTGTACAGTAGTCTTCTGATTCGTTCGTACGTCAGTAGATAGGGGTTGTGAGAAGGGTTTACAATTAAAGGATTGAGGAGATAGCCGCAACTCTCCCAACAAGCTTATATAAATATTGGCATCTTCGCCACTTGATAATTAATTGCGTGGTTGGGCATTTCCAGTGATTCTTTTTCTTGTGGACTCAAGGGAGTCCACACTTCACAAGGGTGCAGTTAGATTACCTATTTGTCTGCTTGGGTGGCAATGATTCAAGTTGAAAGAGGGCTAGCCAAAAGTTATGCCGAGGCTTCCTGAATTCAGTGATCGAACCGGGGACACATAATTGCAAGTTATGGGCCCACCCTCTACGGTGCCCATCTTTAACGGATATGGGTCATTTAGTGGGAAGCCATGCTGACACGGGCATTATGTGAAAAACGATACTAGGGTATCGTCAGTGGACAAGTGAACCGACCATCTCAGGGGACTCCACCAGGCTTTGATGGAGTGAGGTTTTCTACAGCGGCATCTGCTCCAACAAAGTAGACAGACGATATGGACAGCAGTGTGTCCGAAAACGGGAAAGGAACGGAGACACCTCTTACTCCTATTGCCACTTCAACAAGAGCGGTGGTCGTGAACACCGAGGAAAATGATATTCAAATGAGGGAGTACACCAACATGAATGCCATGCATTTCATTCTGAGGCACCTCATCCAATCTTTTGCGACCTCTCATTTTCACATCTTGAAGGTCAAGGAGTTGTGGATGACTTTAGTGGAGATCTATAGAGCTGGTACCATCCAGGAGCTCCAACTTGTGGAGCAAAGGTTGGGGGGTTATACTTACAAAGGAGGGAAGATGTTATATTACAGTAATGATCTCTCTTGCCTGTATATGAAAATGGAGAGTGCCGGATGGACAGGCACAATGAAGATAAAAGTTAACACTCTCATCATGAAGCTACTTGAGGAGTATGAAAACATAGTGTACTGAGTGCAAGAAATGGATGACAGTTCTTGGAAGTGGAACACCATGGTCCAAATGATACTCGTACAGGAGAACACTATTGAGATCCGTAGAGGAGGTAAGAGCGTTCAAGCTCTAGCTGCCGGAACGGACTGGTGGAGGAAGGATCTCAAGAAGCCGTACAACAGTTTCAAAGGAAAAAGAGATCAATCAGGAAAAACTAGGCACCCAAAGGGTATTTGTCATTTCTGCAAAAAGCCAGGACACTTCATAGCTGGTTGCATCAAGCTGTCGGAGCTAAGGCTCCAAGAAAACCGTGGAGGGGGTTCTTCCGGAGGGAAAAAAAAGGCACTTGTGGTCACACGAGTAAAAAGAGAAACTAAAGAGAACGAGTCCTCTGAGGAGGGGGATGTGGAGCTTCTTCTCGACGAGAATCTTGAGGAGAAGGAGATCCCTCGAAAACAGAAGTGTGCTATTAGAGCCATTCAAGAAGCTCCACATGAAGGATGGATCATCTATTCAGATGCATCCATACATATGTGTCGTGACAGGCACATCTTCACAAAGTTAAGAAAGATACCTATGGTAGAAATAGAGTATAGGGATGGGAGAGTAGTTACCACAAATCTAGTAGGATTAGTAGATCTGAAAGTCTAACTGGAGGGTATGACCTCTATACTCACCTTCTCATATGTGCTCTACATTCTTCAGCTGAGTAAAAATCTTGTGTCTACTTCTGTATTAGATGATAAAGATTTTGATACCTTCACAAGAAAAGGATTCTTTACAGCTAAATACGGAGATGAAGTCTACTTCACAGCAGATAAGGGTAGCCAAGGAATATTTTGGCTTATCCTGAGTAATGAAAAGAAGAGTGCTTACTATGGTGGTGTCCCAAGCTTGATGATCTAGCATAAGCCGTTGGGGCATGTGCATTTTGATAGGCTGAGGGAAATGAAGAAGCTAGGTGCGGTAGAAGGCATTCAGTTTGGGGATAATGAAATGATGGATGATTGTAGTGGCGATGCCTAAGTTAAGGCTCACAGACTTCCCTTTCCCAAAACTGCCACATATAGAGGTGAGAAAGTACTAGATCTGGTCCACACACATATCTGGGGACATGCAAGAGTACCTTCGGTTGGGGGGAAGAGAAATATGCTGACAATTACTGATGATTCGTCCAGATATTATAGAGTCTACTTCCTGAAAACTAAGTCTAAAATACCAAAGTTCTTCAAATAATACCAAGCATGGAGTAAAAAGTTGCACGGAACCCCCATTAAGAGAATAAGAAGTGGTAATGGGGGAGAGTACACCTCTAACCAGTTTGAGGAATACTTGAGAGATGAGGGTGTTCAGCATCAGAAAATTGTACCAAATAATCCAGAACAAAATGAGGTAGCTGAGAGGTTGAACCGGACTTTGGGAGATAGTGTGTGTAGTATGTTGGATGATAAGAAAATAGGAAGAAGATTTTGGGTAGAAGCCATGAACTGTGCTAACTACATTAAGAATAGAGTCCTCACTACAGCCATCAAAGGAATGACACCTTATGAGAGATGGGTTGGAAGGAAATCGGATATCTCTCACTTGAAAGTTATCGGTAGCCAAGTTTATAGTCTTGACACAGATAAGAAAAACTGGAAACTAGACGTTAATGGAAAACCGAGATATTTTGTGGGATACGATGAGGATGTCAAGGGATATAGAGTCTATGACTTAGCTAAACAAGATATCATTCTGGTAAAACACCTAGTTGTCATGGATGAACGAAAGTCATTTGATCCCTTCAAATACACAAAGAAAACCAGAATCAATTTTGAGTACGAGAGTGAGGATGACTTTGATCTTCCCACAAAGGACACAAGTGAAAACGTGATTGCACATTCAGGGAAGATCCAAGATGGGGGAGATATATTGGAATCTCCTCATATTTTTACACAATCTGAGGAGAGAGAGGAAGAGGAGCCAGAACCGTTTTTCATGGATAGGGGAGTTGATGAGACAGTGAAGAGAAATCCAAGACTTCCCCCCATTCCAGCTTCTGACTTCGAGGGAGGACGGAGGAGTAGCAAAAGATTACAAGATAAACAAGCTGCTCACAAGGTAACAAAGCTATCTCACCCAGATCAGCCTCAATCATACTCGGAGGCAATGGACAGTCCTGAGAAAGACCCATGGGTCAAAGCCATAAAAGATGAGATAGCTTCCATCATGGAAGCGAATATTTGGGAGCTAGTGGACATTCCTCCAGACAGAAAACCTATCAGGTGCAAATGGGTATTTAAACTGAAGCTGAACCCAGATAATACCATTGAGAGATATAAGGCTCGGTTCGTAGCAAAAGGGTTCACCCAAAAAAAATGGATAGATTATGAGGAGACTTTTGCTCTTGTGGTTCGGTCCCCATCTGTAACAATTCTCCTTAGTCTAGCAACACCGAAAGACATGGAAATTCACCAGATGGATATCAAGACCGCCCTCCTTACCGGTGAACTAGAGGAAGAAATCTTCATGCGGCTGCCAGAGGGTTTTGTAGAGGAAGGAGAGGAGAGCAAAGTCCGCAGGGTCATAAATTCTTTATATGGACTGAAGTAGGCTCCCAGAGAATGGAACAAGAAACTAGATGAGTTCTCACCGGTCAAGGATATATTAGGATCGGTTGTAACCATTCGATTTATATGTTTGAGGATGAGAATGGTGTGATTTTAATTACAATTTATGTGGATGATTTGCTGGTGTTAAGTAAGTCTATCGAAAAGATCAATAAGTTAAAGAAAGATCTTAGGAACCGATTTGACATGAAGGATTTAGGGGAGGCTAAATATATTTTGGGAATTCAAATGGAAAGAGATAGGGGGAAAAGGATAATCAGACTTACTCAGAAATAATCTATCGGAGATATCCTTGATAAATTTCAGATAGAAAAGGCAAACAGTTGTACCACTCCCATGGACTTGAATAAAGTAAGTGATGGGAGTGTAGAAGGAGGAGTGATGATACTAGATGATCAGATGAGTCCAGAAGAGAGACAGTTTATGAAGTCTATTACGTACAAACAAGTTGTAGAAAGCTTGATTTATTTTATGACATGTACTAGACCGGACATAGCAACAGCAGTTGGAGTCCTCAGTAGGAGTCTTAATAATCTTAGGCAGAGAGACTGGGAGGCAGCTAAGAGAGTCATGAGATACTTGGTGGGAACCAGAGATTTATGGTTACACTTGGGAGGACAGCATACTGACATCACTACTGGGAGTGATGCCAGTTATGGGGATGCACCTACGAGAAGATGCACTTCTGGGTATGTGTTGTATGTGGGGAAAGGTGCTTAATGTTAGAGTAGCAAGCAACAAAAGGTGGTTGCTCAAACCACTATAGAGGTTGAGTACATGGCATGTTGTTTTGCTATGAAATAGCTGATGTGGGTGAAGTCTTTATTGCAAGAACAAGGGTATATGAAGAAGGGAGTGCATGAAGTGTTTTGTGATAATTAGGCAAAAATTACAATTGAAGCCAATCAAAAACATCATTTCAAGGCTAAGCATATGGATATAAGATTGAGTTTTGTGAGGGAAAAAGTTGAAAACAAAATTCTGAATTTGGTGTATAAGGGTGATGGGGAAATGGTGGCTGATATGATGACAAAACCTGTTCCATCTCCTAAGTGCAAATACTGTAGAGAAAAGTGTGGTTTAAAAGAGAAACTAAAATTATATTAGAAAATAAGGGGAGTGTTGAAATCACTGATTTAAGGAAGGTATTTTCTAGGTCTTAATTAGGTGAAATAACTAAAAGAAAAAGCACAGGCAGCCAACCTCCACCTTCTCTCTCTAACCCCCATACTTGTTGTAGTCACTAAAAAAGAGAGAGGGTCGTGGAGCCATGGCTGCCTCAGCTCTATAGGCAAGACTAAAGAGTGACCTAAGTCACTCTCAACAAAAAGGTTGAGTCCGGCAGGACTCGAACTTCCGACCGACAAAGCGAGGCGTAGCCGTCAGCTCTTACCGGTCTGTTCTAGTAGTCCGTTAGGATACATAGTGTTTGTTAGCTATTTAAACATTAGCGAGATCATTAATTCGTTTAATGAAATAATAAATTAAGGACATAGAAACTAGTTGAGTTTTAGTGGGTACGAAACAAATGTAAATGATATTTGTTATTTTGGACGGCGAACATTAAAAGCCGGTTTGGATCCGATGGTTCGCATCATTGCTGGGATCCCGAAATAGCCACCTTCGCCGTTTTCGGACGTAACATAACCTGTCGACACATGGCGAGATTTTATTGGGTAGCGGGAATCCCAGGGAGCGCGAGGACAAGTCTGGAGGAGATAGACGTCCACTCCATGGCCTTGTCGTACACAGGCCGTATTGAAAGTACATCGACCCTCGTACCTTTCTGTACTGTAGTCTTCTAATTGGTTCGTACATCAGTAGATAGGGGTTGTGAGAAGGTTTTAGGACTTAAAGGATTCAGGATATAGCCGCAACTCTCCCAACAAGCTTGTATAAATATTGGCATCTTAGCCACTTGATAATTAATTGCGTGGTTGGGCATTTTCAGTGATTCTTTTTTTGTGGACTTAGGGGAGTCCACACTGCACAAGGGTGCAGTTAGATTACCTATTTGTCTGTTTGGGTGGCAGTGATTCAAGTTGAAAGAGGGCTAGCCAAAAGCTATCAAGAGGCTCCCTGAATTCAGTGATCCAATGTGGGACACAGAATTGCAGATAATACACAAATAATTAGTATGAATATCTCGTATCAGTACAGTTATCAGTCTGTATGATAATTGATTAGAACAATTGTTAGTTTGTATATTTAGCATTAAAAAAGTGCTTAACTTGCATATCTCGTATAAGTAAAGTGCTTAATCTATATATTTAGTATTACTATCCTTTGTAGTCTGCATAATTATGATTATTATTAGGATTAGTACAGTTATTAGTAATGAAGAATTAGTATTAGGACAGTTACTAGTAATGCATAATTAGTAATAGTACAGTTATTAGCAAGTATAATCAGTATTAGTACAATTATAAGTATGTGTAATAAGTAATAGCATAGCTATATTTGTGTATATTTAATATGAGTTCAGTTATGAGTTTGTATAATCAGTATTGGTACACTTATTAGTCGATGTAATAATGATTTATAGAGTTATTAGCCTGTATAGTTAGTGTAAGTACAATTATTAGTAATGTTTAATTAATATTAGGGCAGTCAATGTATCCTTTCTTTAAGTATTTAAACTAATTAAATAATAACTATAATACCATTGTACTACTATTAATCACACACTAATTATACAGGCTAATAACTGTAAAAATACTTATTATACAAATCTAAAAATACTAATTGCATGAACTAATAATGTGCTAATACTACTTATACAGACAAAAAAATGTACTGATATTCATTGTACAGAATAAAAACAGTACTGATACAAACTGTACAGACTAATAACTACAATATTACTAATTATACAACAATATTACTAATTATACAGACTAATATCAGTGTTATGTAGAAATTAATGGTTTTAAGTATTTTCTAGGTCTGAATAGAAATAAAGAAACCGAGGCAGTCTACCTCTAACTTCTCTCTCTCACTCTCAAACTTGTCGCAGTCACTGAGAAATTGGAGAGGAAGCTAGAGCCATGGCTACCTAGGCTATCCGCAGGTTTACGGGAAATTTATATTAGTATAGGGATTAATTACTAAAAGGTATGTGCCGGCGACAGGATTTGAACCTAGTACCTGCCGGCCGGTAGACAGCCAGTAGCCGGTAGCCTTAGCCGTTAAGTCTAAGAGTAGTATTACGTATTGTGTAGTACGATAATTATTTAAACGGATACAAGTAGGATAAGTCATTTAACTATAACTGTTAACGGGATACATAGATATGGTAGTGTAAAAGTACGAATTACGGTACGGATAAGAAATCAATACCGCGCATTGATTTCGTAAGCGAAACAAATACCGCGCATGTATTTATTACGGCTACGATCAAATGCGAGTTTAATCGGAGGGCCGGAATTAGCGCCGAGATCGCGGAAGGAGAATTCGGCGGTTTGTGGGCATCGCCACATCGGATGACACGTGGCGAAGTTACATTGGAGCGCGGCATCTCCGAGGATTATAGGAGCGACTCCGGACATACCACGTGTCGACATTTAAGGCATGTCGTAGAGTGTCCGTATATAAAGTACACCGGCAGCTGTACTTTTGCGTACGGAACAGCAATCTGATTGGTTCCGTACATCAGTAGATAGAGTCTGTGAGAGAGATAGGACTTAGAAAAAATAGAAGATAGGACCCTCTCTCCTAGAGAGCTTCTGTACAAAAGGTCAATTTTGACCCTCCATAACTTACTGCTCAGGGGAGCAAATTTAGAGATTCTTTTTGAGTCTTGTCTTCACAGGGGTGAAGGTGGTCAGAGTTTTTGTCTGCCAGGGTGGCAGTTATTTTTGCTTAAACACAAAGAGGTCAGGATTATCCTAGAGGCTTCTTGGAAGCTGTCCACTCTGAGGACTTATGGAGGTCTCAGAGTTTCAACCATGACCCAAGTGGTTTCGTTGCGTCCTTGTCCCGGTAATGCCTTGGTAACCGCCACCGATCTCCTCCGAAAACTCTAAGTCGAAAAGGTACGCGTTGACTCTCTTATCCCATCGAGCATGGACCTCTTTTCTACTCACCATCGCTTGGTTTTTTGATACTATGTTCACAATAAAAATAAAACAAACAATGTACAAACAATAAGTTTCAAAATGGATGTAGCTACTTTACCAAAAAAATATGATGAACAACAAAAATTAACGACGAAATATTGACGTAACATAATTAGCGACTACTTATTGTCGTCACTAATTATGTTTCGTCACATTGATTTTTCAATGTATCCTTTGACATATACTCGTCTGTGGACTACCCATGATTTTTTGCAATTTCACTGTCCATGCAACGTCAACATAGTCTTGTCGTTAAACCGGTAATTAGAAGCGTTTGACATAAACGTGACAGTAAGAAAACCATAAAAATGGTTAACAATTATTCAACGTACATACGATAAGTAAAGGGATTTGAAGCATGAAATTAATACACGTATAGACAAAGAAAAAAAAAAAAAACAATGGAAACACAATGGATGGTGAAGTAGTAATAGAGTTACCTCCCCGTCAAATGAAGGCCATTGGTGTGACCCTCATCATCTCCCATCAAAGTCGCCTAACCTCTGCAAGCTCTCGAGTCAAATTTTCAATCAACCGACAAACCTTAATCATCGCTATTTCTTGAGCCGCCACCTACCGATTGAGAATTTCGACCTCATTCCTCAATTGTTCTACCTCTAGTGGTGGAGGGGGCTCATCGACATGTGGAACCTTCAAAATTTCCCAAAGATAAGTTCTTTGCACTTGTGCATTCCGGAAGTGCTACAAAATCGCACTTCGCGCATCTTAAAATGCATTTAAGTCTTGAGTACGAATTGCACGACGAACGATAGTGAATAACCGTGGGTCCTAAGGATGATAATGGCGCAATAATTCCAGCACATCAATCTTGAATCCGTTCACTCTACAGACAACCCAAGTGAATCAGGCATCATTAGGCTGAAAATGCCTAATGTATGAAAATTTCGAAGCATGGTTGTAAGATGTAATGTACAACCATGTTGGGTGGGCGGAGACATCTGGAGAGATGTCGAGGATTTCCGAGACGGGGTTTAACCACCGGTTGATGGGTCGAGGCTCCCCTTAACGCAAATAATCAAGCCATTCCTCCATCAGGATGTAATGCGCCGCCGTTGGTCGAAAGCCATGTATGGCTTCATCTCCGACTGGGGGCGAAAAAAACCAGTCCGGTTCCTCCTCTAGGACGCGAACTTCACGGTTCTGTGGATTTCGAGTTGGTTCTACCGCCACGAGAGCCCTCTCGCGGTCCCGTGAAGGAGGAAAACCCGCTACCTCGTCTTCGTCATCATACTCTCCTTCCATAGGTCTTTTCGAGCTCTTCGAAGATTCGTCGTCCGAGGTTGTGGGGTCGTTCTCGTATTTGGTCACCGGAATATCCAACGATATGGTTTCTTCTGACACTTCCTCCTCTTCGGTAGGCTCCATCCACCATAGACTCATCGGTATCGGTTCCCGATGGGTGGTAATCAACATCGGCGTTCTTACCCCCCTCTAGTTCGCGTACACCTACCTCATCCGCTACAACCCCTTCATCCTTTAACTCCCCCTCCAACTCAATGCCAGTTTCCACCCTATCATTCCCATTCTTTTCCCTTCCTACCTCATCCCATTCCTCTTTGTCATCTATTTCATGATCCGTTTCCTCGCCCTCCCTCAACACAAGCTCCAATCCAACCCCTTCTCTTCCACTAACATATTCTGCCACATCCCCTACCCTAATAAACTCCTCCCTTTCTCTATTTAAGCCCTCTTTTAGGATTCTATCCCCTTCAACCACCTCCTCAGCCAACATTCTCCTTTTTTTTTTCCCCCGCTACTTCCCTCGAAAAGTTTTCCCCTATAAGTATATGACCCCCCACCTCGGTTTCCGTTGGCGGTGGAAGAAATCGTCGCTAAATGGCAGAGCGAAGACATTTTCATGGTTGTAACACGGTAACAGAGTTGGGTACCTAGTAGTTAGCAACTAGGCTGCTATGGTTGCGATGTTACAGCAGCGCAGCTGCAATTCCAAACCAGCGCAACATAGAAGTATAGCAGCTTAGCAGCATAGCTACTTAGTGGCGTAGCAGCATAGCAGCGCAGCAGAGCAACGCAGCTTAGCAGTATAGCAACGCTGCGGAATGTAGATAGAACGGTATTGTTCTAGAAGATATTTTGGGGATTTGTCTCGGTTGACCGTGAAGGTCCACGTGTACAGTTGTACAGTTTTAGGTTGACTAGCAGCTAGCTAGTTTAAATAGTCAGGTAGGCTTAGTGGATAAGAGACTCTTTGAGTAGACCTTAGCAGTGAGCGCTGAATCTTGTAATCCCCTCTTGAGAAATAAAGCGCAACCTTGTCTGTCACTGCTATGTGCGCCTGCTGTTGCTACGCGAAAATCCTTGGAGCTTTCCGGTGTGCATTGTGGTGTACTGTGGTTCCTAAATTGTTTGTTCTTTATACACTGGTATCGGAGCCATTTTCCGTGACTCGACAGCATGGGCGAACACGACGTATCCACTACAGAAATGTTAGTGCAAGTTCTCAGGGAGTTAGAAAACGTTAGATTACAGAACGCGCAGTTGAGCAACACAGTCGCAACTTTGGAATCTCGTCTTGGTGAGCGACCTCATGGAGGCATGGAGAGGGACTACACGAGACCGAAGTTAAGACTTCCCGACGAGTTTGACCCTGCAAGGCACAAGAACCTGGACACGTGGCTATTTTCTATTGCAAATTATCTCGAGAATTTTCTTAGCCTATCAGACCGTGAGAAGATTCACTACCTGGGTGGTCTTCTTAAAGGGGCAGCGGGAGCATGGTGGAGGACATTGGCGGAAAAAGATGAGATACCGACCGTTTGGGCTCTCTTCTTTCAATTCCTCCGTGACGCCTGGCAGCCTGTTAATACGGTTAAGGCTGCAAGAGATAAGATCGCAGTGTTGAAGCAACGAACTTCGGTGTTGGAGTTTACGCAACGGTTTTTGGAGTGGAAGGTTCAAATATCTACGATGACGGAGGATGAAGCTGTGGATCGCTACGTGAAGGGGCTTAAATCATCCATTCGTAGGGATGTGGAACAATGGCTTGCTCGGGAAAGCACAACTCCTAGTCTCTCAGCAATCATTCAATTTGCTGAGCGGACCGATTCAGTCGACTTCACCTTCCGTAGACCGTATCATTATGGGTCGAGCAACGGCGGAGGAGGTCGACGAGACGATGGTCCAACTCCCATGGAGCTCTGAGCAATTGATGAGGATAAGGAGGTGGTCAACGTGCTGCGGAAAAAGAAGAAAACTACAACACCAAGGCCAACAACTTGTCCCCCGAGGAGCTCCAACATAGCAGGCAAAATGGCTTATGCTTCCACTGCGTCCCGGACCATATGGCCCGAGAATGTCCAAAACGGGAAGGTCCCAGAAAGGGGAAACTTAACGTCATGAGGTTAGCCCTTGAAGGAGGAGACCCTTTGACATTTCGAGGTCAAATCGGAGTGAGCGCAACTAGCTTCACGGTGGACTCTGAATTATCGGGAAATTTCATCAACGAGGTGACGGTGAAAAGGTTGAAACGTCCTCTCGTGGTGCTTAAGGATCATCAGTCGGTACAGTTGGCCGACGGAAGTTCCTTATCCATTACCCATCGTACTCCGAGGTTACGCGTTGAAATCGGGAAATTCTGATGGTACGACACTCTTCATGTATTACATCTTGGGGACCATGAGGTAATCTTGGGGAAGCCGTGGCTACAAAAATGGATTCTGACAATCGATTGGAGAAGTGGCGCCATGAGAGTGAAGAATGGTGAAGAAGAGTTTGAGGTAAAAGCGGGAGCGGGTGGTAAAGGAGCGGAAGAGGGACGCCAACTTTCGGCCTTACAGCTTAAGAGGGCACTCAAAAAATGGGAAACTATTGGTATGGCGGTCGTCTAGCCCATGGAGGAGGCGAAGGAGGAGATTCCGGAGGAATGGAAGAAGAAGGACCTAGACTTCGACTCCAAAGAAAGTGAAGACACCGGAAAAACTTCCGAAGAGGCCGCGGAAGTCGTGACAAAACTTCTTGAGGAGTAGGTAGTTGTTTTTCCCCGTAGCTCCCCAACGGCTTACCTCCAAAGCGCGAAATAGACCACAAGATAGAGCTTGTTCCCGGAGCGATACCCCCGGCTATTCGGATGTACAAGATGAGTTACACCGAATTGGACAAACTCAAAAAGCAACCCGCGGAGTTGGTTGAAGCCGGAGCAATTGAACCGAGCAAGTCACCTTATGAAGCCCCCGTTCTCTTCGTAAATAAAAAAGGAGGTTTTCGTATGTGTGTGGACTACCGAGCGCTAATCAAGTTAACGGTGAAGAATGCGTACCCTTTACCGAGAATAGACGAATTGTTGGATCGACTTCGAGGTGCTAAATATTTCTCGAAGATAGATTTGCGGAGCGGCTATCACCAGATTAGAATTGCCAAAGAGGACGTGGAAAAGACGGCGTTTAGAACTCGATATGGCCATTTCCAGTTTCGGGTAATGCCGTTTGGGTTAACCAATGCGCCGACGACTTTTATGCATCTGATGAACTCCATCTTGGGCAATATCTGGATGCTTTTGTAATCGTCTATGTAGACGACATCTTGGTGTATAGCCGAATGCTAAAGGATCATATGAAGCACCTACGGACGGTCCTACAAGTCATTCGGGAAAATAAGTTGTACGCAAAGAGGAGTAAATGTGACTTCTTGACGGAGAAAATTGATTTTCTGGGCCATGTGGTGAGCCGGGACAGAATCGCAGTGGATCCGAATAAAACGAGGGCAGTGAAAGAATGGCCGTAGCCGGCGAATATTATGGAATTACGGAGCTTTCTAGGATTATGCTACTACTATCGACGTTTTGTCGAAGGTTTTGCAAAAATTGCTGCACCCCTCACGGAATTACTCAAGAATGACGTGCCCTACGAGTGGAAATCGGCGCAAGGGGCAGCTTTTAACACGCTAAAGGAGTGGTTGGTTACCGCCCCTGTGTTAGATGTTCCCGACCCGGACTTACCTTGGACGATAATAACAGACGCCAGCGATATGCCTATTGGAGCGATCCTTATGCAGCATCAAGGAGTAGGCCTACAACCCATTGCCTACGACAGTCGAAAATTGAAGCCAGCGGAGCTTAACTGGGCCACCCATGAAAAGGAGACAATTGCGATCATCAATGCGCTAGAGGTTTGGAAATGCTACGTTCAAGGGAAGTGGATCATAGTTATCACAGATCACCACGCCCCACTGTACCTGCAAACACAACCGATGTTGTCTAAGAAACAAGTGCGATGGATGACGATTCTTCAGACCTTTGGGCCGAAACTTGTCATTGAGTATAAGCCAGGCAAGACAAACCTGGCGGATGTGCTGACGAAAAGACCCAGAGTCGCTGCTCTAGTGGTAGAGCAGCGATTGTAAGCACCGCAAGATGTAGATATAAACTTTGTGAAAAAAAACACCGCAACGTCGGATGCTGCGCAAGATCCGAAACTCAGCGCAGTCACTAGTACGGTGCAAGTGGACGAGCAGTGGCTAAGTACGATCAAGGCCGCTTACGACAAAGACGAGACAATGAAGAAACTCATTCAATGGAAGGTATTAATTCAAACAGCCAATGGTATGTGGCGGAACAGACCGAGTCAGACAACACGACTTTACGTTCCAATAAATCTGGAGTTACGTCATGTGATACTTAAAATGAGTCATGACGAGCCGCTCAGTGGACATTTTGGGCGGGATAAAACAACCGCACGTGTCGCTGAGGCGTATTATTGGCCGAACATGACTCGCGACATTGTGGAGTATATCTGGACGTGTGACTCCTATAGTAGGAACAAATCGGAATCGGGACAACAAGGTTTGTTCCAACCCCTTCCCATACCAGCTGTTCATTGGGAGGCGATCTTGATGGATTTCATCGTAGCTCTCCCGCTGACTAAGGAGGTCTATGACTCAATCTTCGTCGTCATGGATTATTTGACGAAAATGACCCATTTCCTACCCATGTCAACCACAGGCACTGCGCGAGATGTCGCAGACTTCTTCTTTCGGGAGATATTCCGCCATCACGGACTTCCGAAGAAGATCGTGAGCGACCGTGATCAAAAATTCGTGAGCCACTTTTGGCAAAACCTATTTGAGCTGTGTGGCACGCATATAGCCATGTCCACAGCTTACCACCCACAAATTGATGGTCAGACTGAAAGGGTGAATCAAACTTTGGAGGAGGCGTTGCGGGCTTATGTCTTAGTGCACAAAACGGATTGGGTGAACCATCTAACAACGATTGAGGTGGCGTACAACAGTGCGGTGCACTCGTCCATGAATGCTACGCCATTCTCCCTCAATAGACGACTGCCCACCCTCCCACAAAACGTATTGGTAGCGGACTACCCTACGCCGGTAGCTCTGGATTTTGCCAAAACGTTGCAAGGGAACCTGGAAAAGGCGGCGAAGGCGCTCCAGCTGGCAAAGGATTGTCAAAATTCGTAGGCCGACGCTCATCGGAAGGAAACTGTTTTCAGCGTGGGTGATAAGGTCGCCTTAATATGGCAAACCTCTCTTTACCGGGTGCCCTCTCTAAGAAATTGGCACCAAAATTCACGCGCCCATTCACAGTTCTGTCACGTGTGGGTGAGGTGGCTTATAAGTTGGATATTCTGAAAGAGTGGCATATCCAGAATGTCTTCCATGTTTCCCTTCTTAAACCATTTCGCGAACCTGATTCGATGTTTCCTAATCGACGGCGAATACTCCTTTACCACCCGTTTGGGGTACCTCGGATGAGTATGAGGTGGAAGAGATCCTTCACTCGCACCGCTCTCGGAATTCCAACTCCAGCCAGTATTTCGTGCGTTGGAAGGGCTACAGAGCAGAAGATGACTCTTGGGTGGAAGAGGAGGATCTACATTCCCTTGAATTACTGCGCCGGTTTCAGACGAGTGAGGACACTTGGCGTCACCAGAGGGGCAATTGCAGCGGCCGCGGTAAAGGAGCGAATCGCAGTGTCGCAACCATCGCAATTATATTGGGGACGCGGCGAAGAAACGCAGCGACGATGTTACCGAACCGCAGCGCTATAGCAGCGCAGCTACCGCAGCGCAGCATGGTTACGGTGCCGTCAGAGGAACGCAGCGCCACCGTTGCGCTGACAAGAAAGTGCAACGAAGCAATTGTGTTTCACCACATTGTTGACAACGAACCCTCGGTGTCGCCGCAGCAACGCAGTTTTATAAATGTTGGACGCTGCGATACCTTCGCACGCTGCGACGCTTCGCTGAGTCCAAACGTGAAACCCTCAACCCTCTTTGATAAAGCTGCCACCCGCCCTCGCGACCAGTGTAGTTCAGGCATTTTAGAGAGTGCTTCACTCCGCACATCCAGCTTACCTTCGCTTCTAAAATTACCTGAATTGTCCTACACGAGAGCATCCACGTTGTCCTCATTCTCCCCACCACCAAAGAGTAGGAGACTGGTATGTGTGGGGCAAGGAGATGTGCCCTGTCCCGATAGAGTGTTAGTGGCGGCAAAGGCCATGAAAAGGCAGACCGGAGGAGGGAGGTAGAAGCGGAGATGGAACCGGAAGAAACAACCAGTAGCGAGGCAGGGCCGGCGGAGACAAGTGGAGGGGAGGGGTTTGAAAATTCACAAGACCCTGAATACCACCCACTCCAAGAGGGAGATTAAGAGGATGAGGAAGACCATGAGCTCTCGGACGCGGAAGAACCGGAACGGGAACCAACACCTTCGCCTATTGAGGAGCGGGCCTCGGATCTGGAGGTGATGAGGGACCTCAACAAGGAGAGTACCGCTGAAAAGCAGTCGTCTGAAAGCGCGAAATAGAAGGCGGAAGCATAGTACCATAGCAGTGACGATGTGTTCCTCATTTGAGGAGATCAAGGGGACACAGACGAAGAGAGTGAAAAGGGAGAAGAAGTTCCTGATTACCTCTTTCCACTCCTTGTCGGCACACGGCATCCGGATCTCACCTTCAGCTTTGCGAAGCGTTTTTATTCGGATCCGGCGGAGTGGCCCGAGGAGTGGCGTACTCGAAAGCTTGGGGATCCCATCCTTATCCCCGCCAACGTACCGTCACACCTGGCCTGGAATTTTATGAGGACAAAGGACCTCGGAAACAATCACAAGGGTTATGTGCAGCTTAACCCCCATGCCCTGCCGTTTGTGGAAGTGGTTGAAAATGCAATTCTGTGGTCTCCATTGACCCAGAGAATGAGCAGCCTATGTAAAGCCTGTAGGATAATATTTTCCCCTTCTACTTTCCCGCTGAATAAGCGCCGCCCTGGCACACAAATGTTCTGTCCACTCTCACCCCTGTGAGGAGAAGACTCCCTTGAGTCAAACGCAAAAAGAATCACTGAATTTGCTCCCTTGAGCAGTAAGTTATGGTTGGTCAAAGATGATCTTTATAGTTACAAGCTCTCTTAGAGAGAGGTACCTAAATTTCACTAAGTCCTGGTCTGCCTACTTACGACTGCCTACTACTAAACCCTAGTCCAATAGAAACACTATATAGTACAAGAAGGTACATTAGGCGATGTACTTATTGTACGGCCATTGTACGACATGGATTTCAAAGTGACGCTTGTTAAAACGGGAGCCATGGTTCCACCTCCCATCTTCTCTGGTATCCAATAGTATGGTGCCACGTGGCGTCGTGTGACGCTATCCCCAAAGGCCGCCGAAAGTTTATTGCGGGTGGCGGCTGCAATTGTGGCCGTCCGATCATTTGTATTTATACGGCTTCGATTCGCTTCCATGCATGAATTGATTAATGCGTGTTTTCGTTAGTCTGCTGCAAATTAGCCCGTTTAATAAATAGATAAATATGCGTGAAAAGTAATAAGTACATCGTTTTGCTAGTGCCATAATGGATAAGGCTAAGGTCTAAATGGTATTTCGTAGACCCCGGTTCAAGTTTGGCTAGAGGTAGTATTTTGCTACAAATAGTAAAATACCTTCTATTTCATTCTCCCTCATAAATGACGCGGCAGCCATGGCGTGCCTTTGGTTCTCTCTTTCTATCTCTTTACATTCTAACTAAACTATAGAAGTGAACTATTAATTACCTCTATTCAACACTCCCCTTAATTCTTAGTCACTTTTCAATTTTAATCCACAGTTTTCTCTACAATAAATAAACTTAGTGTTGAAATAAGTAGTTTTTAGTATATTTTCTAGGTCTAAATTTATTAGAAAAGAAAATGTAGGCAGCCTGCCTCTATCTGTTCTCTCTCTCTCGCCCCCATACTTGTTGTAGTCACTGAAGGAGAGAGAGAGAGAGAAATGGAGCCATGGCTGCCTCAACTCCATAGGAAGGACTAAAGAGAGGCTTAAGCCACTCTCAACAAAAGGTTGAGTCCGGCAGGACTCGAACCCCTGACCAGCAGAGCGCGGCGTAGCTGTTAGCTCTAACCAGTCTGTCGTAGAAGTCCGTTAGGAGATATAGGGTTTCATTACTATTTAACTATTGTAATGTACTAGATTCATTTAACTGAAACTCTTAACGCCACGCATAGATACAGTTCTACAAAATACGAAGTACTGTACTTGTTTGAAATGCATATCGCGCATTTTGTTTCGACAGCGAAACAAATATCGCCCAAGTATTTATTACGGCCGAGATTGAATTTCGCGTCAAATCTAACGGCGCACATCATCGCCGAAATCCCGGAATGGTCATTTTGGCATTTAGTGACATGGCATGACCTGGCGCCACGTGGGAAGACATCATTCGGTCGCGGGAATTTCGAGGAACGAACGGACGAGTGGAAAGTGGACACGCGTCCACTTAATGGCCTTGTCGTACAGAGGCCGTACAAAAAGTACATCGGCAGTAGTACTTTCTAGTACTATACAGTTTTGTGATTGGTTCATACAGGTAGTAGATAGGAGCTGTGAGAGGGAATTAGGAAAAACTAGGACTTAGGAAAATTTAGGTAGATAGTCCTCTCTCTCTCAGAGTTTGTATAAATTGGCATCTTTGCCACCCAATAACTTATCGGCTGGTTGGCCATTTTTCAGTGATTTTTTTTGCTACGGACTCAGGGGAGTCCAGGCTGCATAGGGGTGCAGTCAAATTGTCAGTTTGCCTTCTTGGGCAGAAGTGGTCGTGGCTTAAAGTGGGTTAGTTAAACACTATCTAGAGGCTTCTTGTATTCTGTAGTCCAATGGAGGACACAGAATTGCAGGGCTTGCTTTTGAAGTGATGACTTGGGTTAGAAGCAATGGCAATGGCAACTTCGTTGTCACACCAGATCAACTGTGGATCAACGTGCATGTATCCTAGTTCTTGTAATATGGATTTTACCCATAAGAGTTCTTTGAGGGGCGAGCTTGCTGCCATATATTCTGACTCCATTGTTGACAACGCTGTAACCTTTTGAATTTTGCTGCTCCAGGAGCAAGTCATGTTCCCAATTTGTAGAACGAATCTCGTGGTGGACTTCCAGCTTGGCATGTTGTCGTAACTTGCATCACTCCACGTTTGCAGTTTTACTTCTCCTCCGCCTAGTGTGAGTTTGAGGTCTTTTGTTCCTCCCAAATATCTCAAGGCTCTCCTTGCTGCATCAAAATCGGATTTTATCGGATTCTCTAGACTTCTACTTAGTACCCGAACTGCTGCAGCAATGTCAGAACAGGTACAGTTCATGAAATATATTTAGCTTCCCACAATTTGTTTATAAGGTATTAGTGTCATAGGATCATTCTCCCCCGACTCTTAATACTCGCTAACAATGATACCCGGTTTTGTCTCTTCTCCCTCTAACTTCTACCAAAACTCCATTGGAGTTAGACATCTTTTTTCCCCTGGCATTCCATACTCATCTAACATGTTTCCAATAGCCTTTTTTTGAGTCAATTTTATTACTTTCTCATTTCTGTCCCTTTCTACTTGGATACCCAAAATATATTTTGCCTCACCGAGGTTTTTCATCACGAACCGTGAGTTTAGAGCAATTTTGATTTTGTAACTTTCAGCCATTGATTTGCTAATTAATAGTAAATCATCTACATCCACCACTAAATACACTATCCCATTTTCACCTTTTAGAACGTAGACAGAGTGATCAAAACTTATCCTTTGAAATCCTAGACTGGTCAAGAATTCATCAAGCTTCATATTCCATTGCCTATGGGCCTGTTTTAGGCCGTACAAAGATTTTAGCAGTTGCATACTAAGTGCTCTTTTCCTAGTTCTGTATACTTTTCACGCTGCTGCATGTTAATGGTGTCCTCTAGTTTTCCATACAAAAAGGCCGTCTTTACATCCATCTGATGTATTACCATATCTTCTATAGCAGCTAGGGACAACAAAATCCTTACTGTCAGAAATCTTACAACTGGAGAAAAAGTTTCTTCAAAATCAATTACTTCCTTTTGATTATACCCCTTTGCCACAAGTCTAGCCTTCTATCGTTATAAAGTGTTATCGAGATTTCACTTCACCTTGAATACCCATTTGCTGGAGATCACTTTTTCGGTTTGGAGGAATGTCCACAAGCTCCCATGTTTGAGCCTCCATGATGGACTTCATTTCTTCGTTTGCTGCCTCGATCCAATGATTCCGCCCCCATGATGAGAAGGCCTATTGGATGGTCAAAGGCTCCTCGAGGTTGTCGAGTAGGCAAAGTGAGATCTTCCTTGCAAGCGGCTGCTGGATCTTCTTCCCCCGAAAATTCTGAGGCTGAGATTGTTGGATGCCGCGCATTGCGGTGATTGCGCTGGTTGTGATCTATGTGTATTGACCATTGTTGGTCCGGTTGGAACTTAACTTGTTAAGGAACTTGGAGAGAGGCGGACTTTGGAGTCACCACCGGAGAATTTTGCATGTGCAGGACAATTTCTTGCATGCAATCAAAAATGACATATTTCTGTACTTTTTGTTGTTTTTGTTGCTCTGTCATTTGAAATAAATCTATGGAGTCAAGCTCATCCTTTACAATAATATTCCGTGCTACAACTATTTTTTTTGCCTCTCAAACACAAAGACTCTATAACCTTTTGAGTGATCATCATATCCTAAAAGAATACTCGGTAATCCCTTCGGCTCCATTTTCCATCTATCTATAGACGTATCCAAGATAAAGCGTTGACTACCAAAGACCTTGAAATGGATAACATCTGGTTTGCTATCCGTCTAGATCTCGTAAGGAGTAGTTTCTACTGATCTTGATCCTATCCTATTCTTAATATAAACTGCACAATTTAGAGCCTCAGCCTAGAATTTTGGATCCACACTTTTATCTGTGAGCATCGACCTAGAGCTCTCCGTGAGAGTTCTATTTAGTCTCTCCGACACCCCATTTTGTTACGGTGAATATGGAACATTCAATAGATGAATTATACCTTCCTCGAGTAAAAAGGTTTCGAATTCCTTCGATGTATATTCACCACCATTGTCCGATCTAAGCTACAAAATAGATAAATTATGAAGTTTTTCAACCCATGCTTTATAGTGTTTGAAGTGACCGAATACTCCACTCTTTTCCTTCATGAACTAAACTTTTGTAAACCTGGAGAAATCATCTGAAAAGGTGACCATATATTTCATCCCATTGGCAAATGGAACATTCGCAGGACCAAAAACATCCGTGTGAATTTGTTGTAAATGTTTTGTTGACCGATGCTCAAACTCTTTAGGAAATGGCAGTCTGTGGATTTTGCGTAAAGCACAGCCATCACATGTTTTGACCGGTTGATTTGTGATTGATACACCCTCTATTTTGCCAGCAAGCACCATTTTTCTAAAACTATCATAGTTTACATGGCGTAATCTTTTATGCCACAACTCATCTGAGTGCAAAACACCGAAGTACAGAACATCATTCTCCTTGGTATTACCCATATCGATGCGGTACATCTTGCTATTATCTCTAGTACCTGTAACCGCAATTTTTCCATTTTTGCTAACAACCTGCCGACCATTTTTCAAATTTATCTCCAAGCCTTTACTCTCTACCAAAGACGTAGAAAACAGATTTTTCTTAAAGTCAGGCAAAAACATGACATTGTGAAGAGTCCTTTCAATAACCTTTCTTTCTACATCAACTAGCAAGGACACATCACCCACAGCACGAGTCTGAACACTCATTCCACAAGTATAATAAATATTTTTCTCGGCGTTGTTTTCAGATTTTTGAAAATGGCCTTGTTCCTGCACATGTGGGCTGATGCTCCCGTATCCATTATCCATCTAGGATCCTTCGCGCCCTCCATTGCTGCCGCCATAGCGAATAGATCCGTTTCGTCCTCTGCAGAAAACATCAAAGTTTTGTCTAGGAGAGACGAAGAAGCCAAAAATAGTGCATTTCCACGAGGTAGAGGCCCGTGAAGCTTTTGTAAAACTGACTTTGTTGCCATCCCAGCCTATAAAAACATGTATCGTTAACTTTTTTAAGCTTAGGACAGAATTTGTATCTATGACCTCTCTCACTACAATAGAAACATGCATTATTAGATTGTCTATTTCCACTTTGGTTAAACTTTCTGAACTGAATAAAATGATCCTTTGCTGATTTTACTGTCCTTTTCTCTCAAAGTCTGAGTTAAAAGCCTCTACTTGCTCGACATTGAGAATATTAGACGTAGCTTCCTCTGTTAGTAAAATATTGATAGCTAACTGTAAAGTCAAGCTAGCCTTATTATTTTGTATGAGCATATCAGATGTTCCTCTCATACTACGAGGGAGACCCCTCAGGAGTAATGCTACCTGTTGAAACTAAGGAAACACCCCACTTGCACAAGCATGTGCATCTACAAGGATGCAAAATTTGTTAGAATATTCAGCTATTGTACCGCCAGTGTACTTATAGTCCCAAATTTTTCCAGCCAATAGAAGCTCTTCCTGGACGTTAGCCTTTTCATTATCATTTTTAAGATATTTCCAGATATCAATTGTTTTTTTCATTTTTATCTGAGACATAGCTAAGTCCTCAGATATACAAAATTTCAGAATAGAACGAGCCTGCGTATTTTTCATAGACAATGACGGATTAGATTCATCGAGCGTACCATCCAATTTATCCAAAAGATTGACATTCTCAAAATGTGTCTCCACCATATCCTCCCAGTAAACATACTTTTCGTCAGAAAAGATATGACACGCTCATAACCTGTTGTTCTACAACCACCGGTGCAGGTGGAGAAGCAGCAGTAGTAGTAGAAGTAGACATGATACACTCTCAGAAGCTATCAAAAATCTTACCAAGCAGTTGTTTACAAGTACTCACGAAATCTTATGGAAGCATCCAAACTTCGCAAAGCTCTATCAATGTATAGAACATTATAAACACTCCCAAATCCCAAAGTTGCAATAGAATTGACCCAACAATCTCAAGATATAATACTCAGAAGTTTCCCAACAAACTGTTTGTTGTTTTACTAATTGGAAGTCTGGATACATAAAATGCTCTAAGTCCTAAACCTTATAGTCTCGATGTTCTACCCCCGATACAAATGTACGTGAGAGGTACGTCCAAAATCAACCCACCTACTGAGATCTACGTGTTCCTAACCTTACCAACCCAATCTATCAACGTATAGTCAATATTACTCATAATCTATATTAAGTGATTGTTAAAATACTTGTCGGCTAAGTCACTTGGGATACTCTTGTCAATCTAGTCCGTCGACTTGATTCATATCAATCGCAGCTGCATTGCCCCGTACCGAATCACATACATATCACCTGGGGCTACGGTGTCCCGTACCGAATCATATCCTAGATAACAGCAGCAACGTTGTCTATACGGATCATATCCAAAGTAACGGCGGCTGCGTTGTCGTGTTTGTGTCGCACCTTCGCTGTTGCGGTGCACTATCGTCATAGCTGCTTTGTTTGCGAAGCAGCTGCGCTGTTCTGTCTGCGTTGCATTTGCGTTGTCTTGTACTGCACTCAAGTGATGACGCATGTCCTTGTGAAACTTACGCTAAAAATTACTACCTTTCTACCATCTTACTAAATTGCTGAGACTAAAAGCTTTCGAAAAAAACCATACCTAACTTACAGAAATTGTTAGCGATAACAAGAATTGTTACCTAAATTACACAAACTGTTAGCGATAACACAAATTGTTATCTAAATTACACAAAGTGTTAGCGATAACAAGAATTGTTATCTAAATTACACAAACTGTTAGCGCTAATAGGAATTGATATCTAACTTACACAAACTGTTACCGATTGCTAGAATTGTTATCTAAACTACTCAAACAGTAAGCAAAAACATGAATTGTTACCTAAAAGACACAAACTTTTAGCGATAACTAAAATTCTTACCTTAATTACAGAAACAACTAGCGATAACAATAATTGTTACCTAATACAGAAACTGTTAGCGATAACAATAATTGTTACCTAAATTACACAAATAGTTAGCGATAACAAGAATTGTTACCTAAATAACACAAACTGTTTGCGCTACCAGGAATTGATATCTAACAAACACAAACTGTTAGTGATAACAAGAATCGTTATCTAAATTACACAAACAGTTAGCGATAATAGGAATTGTTACCTAAATTACACAAACTGTTAGCGATAACAAGAATTGTTACCTAAATTAAAGAAACAATTAGCGATAACAAGAATTATTACCTAAATTACACAAATTGTTAGCAATAACAATAAGTGTTAACTAAATTACATAAGGAGTTAGCGATAACAGGAATTGTTACCTAAATTACAGAAACAGTTAGCGATAACAAGAATTGTTATCTAAATTACACAAACTGTTAGCGATAACAGGAATTGTTACCTAAATTACATAAGCAGTTAGCGATAACAAGATTTATTACCTTAATTACACAAACACTTAGCGATAACAAGAATTGTTACCTAAATTACAGAACTGATAGCGCTAACAGGATTTGTGATCTAAATTACACAAACTGATAGCGCTAACAAAAATGGTTACCTAACTTACACAAACTGTTAGCGATAACAAGTATTGTTACCTCAATTACATAAGCAGTAAGCGATAACAAGGAATTGTTACCTAAATTACACAAAAGTTAGCGATATTAAGAATTGTTACCGAAATTACAAAAAAAGTTAGCGCTAAAAATAAGTGTTATCTAACTTACACAAATTGTTAGCGCTAACAAGAATGGTTACCTTACTTACACAAACTGTTAGCGATAAGAGAAATTGTTACCTATCTTACACAAAGTGTTAGCGCTAATATGAATTGTTATCTATTTACACAAATTATTAGCGATAACAATAATTGTTACCTAAATTAAACAAGCAGTTAGCAATAACGGAAATTGTTACCTAACTTACAAAAACTATTAGCGATAACAAGAATTGTTACCTAAATTACAGAAACTATTAGCGATAACACGAATTGTTATCTAAATTACACAAAATGTTAGCGATAACAAGAATTGTTATCTTAATTACACAAACTGTTAGCGCTAATAGGAATTGATATCTAACTTATACAAAGTGTTAGCGATAACAAGAATTGTTATCTAAATTACACAAACAGTTACCGATAACAAGAATTGTTACCTAAATTAAACAAACTGTTAAAGATAAGAAAAATTGTTACCTAAATTACATAAACAATTAGCGATAAGAAGAAATGTTACCTAAATTACACAAACAGTTAGAGATAACAAGAACTGTTACCTAAATTACACAAACTGTTAGCGATATCAACAATTGTTCCCTAGATTACAGAAACAATTAGCGATAACAAGAATTGTTATCTAAATTAAGCAAACTGTTAGCGCTTACATGAATTATTTTCTAAATTACACATACTGTTAGCGATAACAAGTATTGTTACCTAAATTACACACACAGTTAGCGATAACAGGAATTGTTATCTAAATTACACAAACTGTTAGCGATAACAAAATTGTTACCTAAATTACACAAAAAGTTAGCGATAACAACAATTGTTAACTAAATTACAGAAATAGTTAGCTCTAACAGGAATTGTTATCTAACTTACACAAATTGTTAGCGGTAACAAGAATGGTTACCTTACTTACACAAACTGTTAGCGATAAGAGGAATTATAACCTAACTAACACAAACTGTTAGCGCTAACATGAATTGTTATCTATTTACACAAACTATTAGCGTTAACAATAATTGTTACCTAAATTACACAAGCAATTAGCGATAACAGCAATTATTACCTTACTTACAGAAACTGTTAGTTATAACTTGAATTGTTACCTAACTAACACAAACTGTTAGCGTTAACACGAATTGCTATATAACTTACACATTCTATTAGCGATAACAAGAATTGTTACATAAATTACACAAATAGTTAGCGATAACAATTATTGTTACATAAATTACACAAACAATTAGCGATAACAAGAATTGTTTCCAATATTACACAAACACTTAGCGCTAACAGGAATTGATATCTAAATTACACATATTGTTAGCGATAAGAAGTATTAAAACCTAAATTACACATACAGTTAGCGATAACAGGAATTGTTATCTAAATTACACAAACTGTTAGCGCTAACAAAAATGGTTACCTAACTTACACAAACTGTTAGCGATAACAAGTATTGTTACCTCAATTACATAAGCAGTAAATGATAACAAGGAATTGTTACCTAAATTACACAAAAGTTAGCGATAACAAGAATTGTTACCGAAATTACAAAAAAAGTTAGCGCTAAAAGGAAGTGTTATCTAACTTACACAAATTGTTAGCGCTAACAAGAATGGTTACCTTACTTACACAAACTGTTAGCGATAAGAGAAATTGTTACCTACTTACACAAAGTGTTAGCGCTAATATGAATTGTTATCTATTTACACAAATTATTAGCGATAACAATAATTGTTACCTAAATTAAACAAGCAGTTAGCAATAACGGAAATTGTTACCTAACTTACAAAAACTATTAGCGATAACAAGAATTGTTACCTAAATTACAGAAACTATTAGCGATAACACGAATTGTTATCTAAATTACACAAAATGTTAGCGATAACAAGAATTGTTATCTTAATTACACAAACTGTTAGCGCTAATAGGAATTGATATCTAACTTATACAAAGTGTTAGCGATAACAAGAATTGTTATCTAAATTACACAAACAGTTACCGATAACAAGAATTGTTACCTAAATTAAACAAACTGTTAAAGATAAGAAAAATTGTTACCTAAATTACATAAACAATTAGCGATAAGAAGAAATGTTACCTAAATTACACAAACAGTTAGAGATAACAAGAATTGTTACCTAAATTACACAAACTGTTAGCGATATCAACAATTGTTCCCTAGATTACAGAAACAATTAGCGATAACAAGAATTGTTATCTAAATTAAGCAAACTGTTAGCGCTTACATGAATTATTTTCTAAATTACACATACTGTTAGCGATAACAAGTATTGTTACCTAAATTACACACACAGTTAGCGATAACAGGAATTGTTATCTAAATTACACAAACTGTTAGCGATAACAAAATTGTTACCTAAATTACACAAAAAGTTAGCGATAACAACAATTGTTAACTAAATTACAGAAATAGTTAGCTCTAACAGGAATTGTTATCTAACTTACACAAATTGTTAGCAGTAACAAGAATGGTTACCTTACACAAACTGTTAGCGATAAGAGGAATTATAACCTAACTAACACAAACTGTTAGCGCTAACATGAATTGTTATCTATTTACACAAACTATTAGCGTTAACAATAATTGTTACCTAAATTACACAAGCAATTAGCGATAACAGCAATTATTACCTTACTTACAGAAACTGTTAGTTATAACTTGAATTGTTACCTAACTAACACAAACTGTTAGCGTTAACACGAATTGCTATATAACTTACACATTCTGTTAGCGATAAGAAGAATTGTTTCCTAAATTACACAAATAGTTAGCGATAGCAATTATTGTTACATAAATTACACAAACAGTTAGCGATAACAAGAATTGTTTCCAATATTACACAAATACTTAGCACTAACAGGAATTGATATCTAAATTATAGAAACAGTTAGGGATAACAATAATTGTTACCTAAATTACAAAAACAGTTAGCGCTAACAGGAATTGTTATCTAAATTACACAAACTGTTAGCGCTAACAAAAATTGTTGCCTAACTTACACAAACAGTTAGCGATACCAAGAATTGTTACCTAAATTACAGAAACAGTTAGCCATAACAATAATTGTTTCCTAAATTACACAAACAATTAGCGATAACAAGAATTGTTACCTAAATTACACAAATACAAACAATTAGCGATAACAATAATAGTTATATAAATTACACAAACAATTAGTGATAACAAGAATAGTTATCTAAATTACACAAATTGTTAACGATAACAAGAATTGTTTCCAAAATTACACAAACAGTTAGCCATAACAAGATTTGTTACCTAAATTACAAAAAACTCTTATCGTAAACAGGAAATGTTTATCTAACTTACACAAACTATTAGCGCTAACAATAATTTTTACCTAAATTACACAAATATTAAGTCATAATAACAATTGTTACCTAAATTACAAAAACAGTTAGCGATAATAGGTCTTCTTTTCTAAATTACACAAATTGTTAGCGATAACAAGAATTGTAACCTAAATTACACAAACAGTTAGTGAAACCAAGAAGTGTTTCCTAAATTACACAAACAATTAAAACCAGAAGGAATTGATATCTAACTTACACAAATTGTTAGCTATAACAAGAATTGTTATCTAAATTACACAAACAGTTAGGGATAACAGGAATTGTTATCTTAATTACACAAACAGTTAGCGATAACAGAAATTGTTACCTATATTACGCAAACAGTTAGCGATAACAAAAATTGTTTCCTATATTAAACAAACTCTTAGCGCTAACAAGAATTGTTATCAAACTTACACAAACTCTTAGCGATAACAAGAATTGTTACCTATATTACACAAAAAATTAGCGATAACAGGAATTATTATCTAAATCACACAAATTGTTAGCGATAACAAGAATTCTTACCTAAATTACACAAACAGTTAGCGATAACAAGAATTGTTACCTAACTTACACAAATTGTTAGTGTTAATAGGACTTGTTACCTGACTTACTCAAACTGTTAGCAATAACAATAATTGTTACCTAAATTACACAAACACTTAGCGATAACAAGTATTGTTATCTAAATTACACAAACTATTAGCGATAACAAGAAGTGTAACCTTAATTACAGAAATAAATAGCGATAACAAGAATTGTGACCTAAGTTATAGAAATAATTAGCGCTAACAGGATTTGTTATCTAACTTACACAAACATTTAGCGCTAACAAGAATGGCTACCTAACTTACACAAAGTGTTAGCGATAAAAGGAATTCTGACCTAAATTACACAAAAAGTTAGCGATAAGAGGAATTATTACCTTAATTACACAAACTCTTAAAATAACAAGAATTGTTACCTAACTTATACAAACTATTAGCGATAAAAGGAATTGTTATCTTATTACACAAACAAATAGCGATAACAATAATTGTTACCTAACTTACACAAACTATTAGCGTTAAAAAGCATTGTTATCTAACTTACACTAATGTTAGAGATAACAAGAATTGTTACCTAAATTACACAAACAGTTAGCGATAACAAGAATTGTTACCTAAATTACAAAAACAGTTTGCGTTATCTGACAATGTTATCTAACTTACACAAACTGTTAGCGCTAACAAGAATGGTTTCCTAACTTACACAAACTGTTAGCGATAAGAGTAATTGTTACCTAACTTACACAAACTGTTAACGCTAACATAATTGTTATCAAACTTACAGAAATTGTTAGCGATAACAAGAATTGTTATCTAAAATACACAAACTGTTAGCGATAACAAGAATTGTTACCTAAATTTCACAAACACTTAGGGATAACATTATTTTTTTGCGAAATTACAGAAACAATTAGCGATAACAAGAATTCTTACCTAAATTACACAAATAGTTAAGGATAACAAGAATTGTTGTCTTAATTACACAAACAGTTAGCGCTAACAAGAATTGCTATCTAACTTACACAAACTGTTAGCGATAACAAGAATTTTTACCTAAATTACACAAACAGTTAGCGATATCAAGAATTGTTACCTAAATTACACAAATAGTTAGCGATAACAAAAATTGTTTCCGAAATTACATAAAGAGTTTGCGCTAACAGGAATTGATATTTTAATTACACAAACAGTTAGTGATAACAAGAATCGTGTTGTAGATCATGGGCATTTAGACCTGGCTGTAATCCACTCCCACTAGGAGTCACACTTGTACCAGCTGGGATATTCGTCCCTTGGAGGAGCAGGTGGAGCACTAGGGCAAATAGGAGCACTTCCAGCACGAGCTAAGCCATTATCAAACATGTTAGCGCAAAAAACCCAAAGAGGAATACTTATCAGACAAAATCAATACTATAAGATATGTAACTACAAATAAAAGAGATATTTCAGCCAAACAAACATGTACTACAAGAAAATCAAAGACAATAGAGCACAAAACACCTTAAACTACACTTAGTGCTCTCATTTCCTTAAACTCTGTGTAGAATCTACATTCTGTATCGAATTCATCAATCCTAATTGAACTGAATACTCAAAAGATCTAAAAAATCTCTAAAACGTATGTACAGGGTTCACCAAACAACCTACTGACAAAAATCTAGGTGTTTGGACCAAATTATCCACTAACAATATCTTAACCCTAAAAATCCGGGAGATTATTATCACGTCCACATTCATTGGTGGACCTACACACTAATTTACCTAAAGATAACTATTCGTGAAGATAATACAAAAATTCCACATTAAATTTGGTCAATATTGAATAGTTGGTATTTCAAAAATACTATAAATCCTAGACTCAAATTTCTAAGACTAACTAAAGCTCACTTTTCAATAAATTGTTGCCTAAATTACACAAAAAGATAGCGATAACAAGAATTGTAACGTAAATTACAGAATTAGTTAGTGCTAACAGGAATTGTTATTTAACTTACACAAACAGTTAGTGCTAACAAAAATTGTTACCTAACTTACACAAACAGCTAGCGATAACAAGAATTATTACCTAAATAACAAAATAAGTTAGCGATAACAGGAAATGTTACCTAAGTTACACAAACAATTAGCGATAACAAGAATAATTATCTAAATTACAGAAACTATAAGCGATAATAGGAATTTTATCTAATTTACACAAACAGTTAGCGATAACAAGAATTGTTACCTAAATTACACAAACATTTAGCGATAACAAGAATTGTTTCCTAAATTACAAAAACAATTAGCGATAACAAGAATTGTTACCTAAATTACACAAACAGTTAGCGCTAACAAGAATTGATATCAAAATGACACAAATAGTTAGCGCTAACAAGAATTGTTACATAAATTACACAAACAGTTAGCGATAACAAGAATTGTTACCTAAATTTCACAAACAGTTAGCGATAACAAGAATTGTTACATAAATTACAAAAACAGTTATAGCAAATAGGAATTGTTATCTAACTTACACAAACTGTTAGCGATAACAATAATTGTTACCTAAAATATAGAAAAACAGTTAACCGTAATATGAATTGTTACCTACATAAAACAAATGGTTAGCGATAAAAGGAATTGTTTCCTAAATTACACAAACACGTAGTGATTACAAGAATTGTTTCCTAAATTACACAAAAAGTTAGCGCTAATAGTAATTGATATCTAATTTACAAAAACTGTTAGCGATAACAATAATTGTTATCTAAATTACAGAAACAGTTAGAAATCACAGAAATTGTTATCTAAATCACACAAATTGTTAACAATAACAAGAATTGTTACCTAAATTATACAAATAGTTAGCGATAATATGAATTGTTACCTAAATTACAAAAATAGTGAGCGCAAACAATAATTGTTATCTAGCTTACACAAACGGTTTACGCTAACAAGAATTGTTAGCTAAATTACACAAACAATTAGCGATAAAAAGAATTGTTTCCTAAATTACACAAATAGTTAGCGATAATAACAATTATTTCCTAAATTACAGAAAAAAGTTAGCGCTAACAGGAATTGTTATCTAAATTACACAAACTGTTAGCGATAATAAGAATTGTTTCCTCAATTACTTTAACAGTTAGCGATAACAAGAACTGATATTTAAATTACACAAACTTATTAGTGATAACAAAATTGTTACCTAAAATACAAGAAACAGTTAGCGCCAACAGGAGTTGTTATCTAACTTATAAAAACTGTTAGCGCTAAAAAAAATTGTTACCTAACTTACACAAACAGTTAGCAATAACAAGAATTGTAACCTAAATTACATAATAAGTTAGCGATAACACGAATTTTTACCTAACTTATACAAATAATTAGCGATAACAAGAATTGTTATCTAAATTACACAAACTATTAGCGATAACAAGAATTTTATCTAATTTACACAAACAATTAGCGATAACAAAAATTGTTACCTAAGTTACACAAACACTTAGCGGTAACAAAATTTGTTTCCTAAATTACACAAACAATTAGTGATAACAAGAATTTTTACCTAAATTACACAAACAATTAGCGATAATTATAATTGTTATATAAATTACACAAACAGTTAGCGATAACAAGAATTCTTACCTAAATTACACAAACAGTTAGCGATAACAAGAATTGTTACCTATATTTTACAAACAATTAGTGATAACAAGGATTGTTACCTAAATAATAAAAAGAAATAGTGCAAACAGGAATTTTATCTAACTTACACAAACTATTAGCGCTAACAAGAATTGTTACCTAAATTACACAAATAGTTAGCAATAACATGAATTATTATCTAAATTACACAAATTGTTAGAGATAACAGGAATTGTTAGCTAAATTACAAAAACAGTTAGCGATAAAAATAATTGTTTCTGAAATTACAAAGACAATTAGCAATAACAATAATTTTTAACTAAATTACACAAAGAGTTAGCGATAACAACAATTGTTATCTAAATTACACAAACTATTAGCGATAACAAAATTGTTACCTAAATTACACAAACAGTTAGCGATAACAATAATTGTTTCCTAAATTACACAAACAGTTAGCGCTAATAGGATTTGTTATCTAAATTACACAAGCTGTTAGCGATAACAATAATAGTTACCTAAATTACACAAACAATTAGCCATAACAATAATTGTTTCCTAAATTACACAAACAGTTAGCGATAACAAGAATTGTTTCCTAAATTACACAAACTGTTAGCGATAACAAAATTGTTACCTAAATTACAGAAACACTTAGCGCTAATAGGTATTGTTATCTAAATTACACAAACTGTTAGCGATAACAAGAATTGTAACCTAGTTTACACAAACACTTAGCGATAACAAGAATTGATACCTTGATTATAGAAACAGTTAGCGCAAACAGTAATTGTTATCTAACTTACACAAATTGTTAGGGTTAACAAAAATTGTTACCTAACTTACACAAACTGTTAGCGATAACAGGAATTTTTACCTTAATAACACAAACTATTAGCGATAACAAGAATTGTTACCTAAATTACACAAACAATACGCGATAACAAAAATTGTTACCTAACTTACACAAACTTTTAGCGATAACAGGAATTGTTATCTAACTTACATTAACTGTAAGCGATAACAAGAATTGTTACCTAAATTACATAAACAGTTATCGATACCTAACTTACACAAACTCTTAGCGATAACAGGAATTGTTATCTAACTTAAACAAACTGTTAGTGATAATAATAATTGTTACCTAAATTACACAAACAATTAGCGATAACAAGAATTGTAACATAAATTACACAATTTTTTAGAGATAACAAGAATTGTAACCTAAATTACACAAACAATTAGAGCTACCAAAAATTGTTACCTAAATTGCACAAACTGTCAGCAATAACAAGAATTGTTACCTAAATTACACAATTAGTTAGCGATAACAAGAATTGTTACCTAAATTACAGAAACAGTTAGCGCTAATAGAAATTGTTTTCTAACTTACACTAACTATTAGCGATAACAAGAAATGATATCTAAATTACACAAACAGTTAGCGATAAGAGGAATAAATATCTAAATTAGACAAACTGTTAGGGATAACAAGAATTGTTTACCTAAATTACACAAATTGTTATTGCTTAGAGGAATTGTTATCTAACTTACACAAACTCTTAGCGATAATAAGAATTATTTCCTAAATTATAGAAAAAAGTTAGCGCTAACAGGAATTATTACTTAAATTACACAAACTGTTAGCGATAACAAGAATTGTTATCTAAATTACACAAATTCTAAGCGCTAACATAAATTTTTCCTAACTTACACAAACTGTTAGCGATAACAAGAATTGATATCTAAATTACACAAACAGTTAGCGATAACAGGAATTGTTATCTAAATAAGACAAACTGTGAGAGATAACAAGAATTGTTAACTAAATTACACGAACAGTTAGCGGTAACAGGAATTGTTATCTAACTTACACAAACTGTTAGCGATAACAATAGTTATTACCTAAATTACACAAACAATTAGCGATAACAAGAATTGTTACATAAATTACACAAACTTTTAGAGATAACAAGAATTGTAACCTAAATTACATAAACAATTAGCGCTACCAAAAATTGTTATCTAAATTGCACAAACTATTAGCAATAACAAGAATTGTTACCTAAATTACACAATTAGTTAGCGATAACAAGAATTGTTACCTAAATTACAGAAACAGTTAGCGCTAATAGAAATTGTTTTCTAACTTACACTAACTATTAGCGATAACAAGAAATGATATCTAAATTACACAAACAGTTAGCGATAAGAGGAATAAATATCTAAATTAGACAAACTGTTAGGGATAACAAGAATTGTTACCTAAATTACACAAATTGTTATTGCTTAGAGGAATTGTTATCTAACTTACACAAACTCTTAGCGATAATAAGAATTATTTCCTAAATTACAGAAAAAAGTTAGCGCTAACAGGAATTATTACTTAAATTACACAAACTGTTAGCGATAACAAAAATTGTTACCTAAATTACACAAATTCTAAGCGCTAACATAAATTTTTCCTAACTTACACAAACTGTTAGCGATAACAAGAATTGATATCTAAATTACAGAAACAGTTAGCGATAGAATTGTTATCTAAATAAGACAAACTGTTAGAGATAACAAGAATTGTTAACTAAATTACACGAACAGTTAGCGGTAACAGGAATTGTTATCTAACTTACACAAACTGTTAGAGATAAGAGGAATTGTAACCTAACATACACAAACTGTTAGCGATAACAAGAATTGTTACCTAAATTACACAAACAGTTAGCGATAACATGAATTGTTTATTGAAAAAAATAGATTTCTTCAGTATTTTCTAGGTTTAAAATGTTAGTATAAAAGAAAAAGAAGAGGAGAGACACCCTGCCTACACCTCCTCTCTAAAGCCCCCATACCTATTGTAGTCAGTGAAGGATAGAGAGAGTGGTTGATCCATGGCTGCCTTAGTTCAACAGGCAGATATTTTTAAAGCTACTAAAAATATACTTGACGGACCCTAGATTTCATCCCAGTACCTGCGGTTCGTCAAGCTCGCCGATAGTGGTCAGCTTTATCCTACTAGACTAGGACCAATGCTAAATGCTATAGTATGTGATAGATATATATATATATTTTTAGGAAGGAGCAAATCCATTTAACTAAAACTGTGTACGGCGTACATAGATACAATTTTATAAATGTACCAATTCAAAACAGATACCACGGATTTTGTTTCGGCAACGAAACAAATATCGCGCAAGTATTTATTACGGCCAAGATTGCATCTTGCTGCGAATCCAACGGCGCACATCATCGCCAAAATCTCGGAGTAGTCACTTTGGCGTTTAGTGATGTGGCATGACCAAGAGCCACGTGGAGAGATGACATTCGGTCATAGGAATTTCGAGGAATGTACAGACGAGTGAAAAGGAGACACGCGTCCGCTTAATAGTCTTGTCGTACATAGGCAGTACAAAAGGTACACCGGCAGTAGTACTTTTTGGTACAGTACAGTAATCAGATTGGTCCGTACTTCAGCAGATATAAGTTATTAGAGGAAATTAGGACTTAGAAAATTTTGGTAGGCAGTCACCTCTCCCTTTGAGAGTTTCTACAAATTGGCATTTTTACTGCCTCATAACTTATCGGTTAGTTGGCCATTTTCAGTGATTCTTTTTGCTACGGACTCAAGGGAGTCGAGACTGCACAAGGGTGCAGTCAAATTGTCAGTGTGATTTTTTGGGCAACAGTGGCTGTGGGTTAAAGTGGGCTAGTTATCAACTATCTAGAGGCTTCCTATATTCTATAGTCCAATGGAGGACACAGAATTGCATTGTTATCTAAATTACACAAATTGTTAGCGATAACAACAATTTTTACCTAAATTACACAAACAGTTAGCGATAACAATAATTGTTACCTAATTTATACAACTATTAGCGATAACAAGAATTGTTATCTAAATTACACAAACAATTAGCTCTAACAGGAATTGTTTCCTAACTTACACAAACTATTAGCGATATCAAGAATTGGTACCTAAATTACACAAACAGTTAGCGATATCAAGATTTATCTAAACTACACAAACTGTTAGCGATAACTAGAATTGTTTCCTATATTACACAAATTGTTAGCAATAACAACAATTGTTACCTAAATTACAGAAATAGTTAGCGCTAACAAGAATTGTTATCTAACTTACACAAACTATTAGCGCTAACACGAATGGTTACCTAACTTGCACAAATTGTTGGCGATAACAAGAATTGTTACCTTAATAACACAAACAATTAGCGATAACAACAATTGTTACCTAATTTACACAACTGTTAGCGATAACAGGAATTGTTACCTAAATTACACAAACAATTAGCGATAACAAAAATTGTCACCTAAATTACACAAACTGTAAGCGATAACAGGAATAAATATCTAAATTACACAAACAGTCAGTGATAACACGAATTGTTACCTAAATTACACAAACTCTTAGCGATAACAAGAATTGTTACCTATATTACACAAACAATTAGCGATAACAAAAATTGTCACCTAAATTACACAAATAGTTAGCAATAACAATAACTGTTACCTAAATTACAGAACATTTAGCGACAAGAAGAATTGTTACCTTACTTACATAAACTGTTAGCGCAAACAATAATAGTTACCTAAATTACACAAATTTTTAGCGCTAACAGGAAATGTTTCCTAATTTACACAAACTATTAGCGATAACAAAAATCGTTACCTAAATTACACAAACAGTTAGCACTAACAATAATTACTATCTAAATAACACAAACTGTTAGCAATAACAAGAATTGTTACCTAAATTACACAAACAGTTAGCGATAACAAGAATTGTTACCTAACTTACACAAATTGTTATGGCTTACAGGAATTGTTACATAACTTAAGCAAATTGTTAGCGATAACAAGAATTGTTTCCTAAATTACATAAACAGTTAGCGCTAACAGGAATTGTTATCTAACTTACACAAAGTGTTAGCGCTAACAAGAATGTTTGCATAACTTATACAAACAGTTTAGCAATAACATGAATAGTTATCTAAATTACACAAACTATTAGCGCTAGTAGGAATTGATATCTAACTTACACAAATTGTTAGCGATAACAAGAATTGTTATCTAAATTACACAAACAGTTAGCGATAACAGGAATTCTTACCTAAATTACAGAAACTGTGAGCGATAAGAGGAATTGTTACCTAACTTACACAATGTGTTACCACTAATAGGAATTGTTACCTAAATTACAGAAAGAGTTAGCGATAACAGGAATTCTTACCTTAATTACACAAACAGTTAGCGCTATAAGGAATTGTTACCTAAATTTTTACAAACAGGTTGCGATAACAAGAATTGTTATCTAAATTACACAAAATGTTTGCACTTACATGAATTGTTTCCTAACTTACACATGTTGTTATACAACAACTGGTGCAGGTGGAGGAGCGGCAAGAGTAGTAGAAGTAGACATGATACACTCTCAGAAGCTATCAAGAATCCTACTAAACAGCTATTCTTATTGCTCACCAATTCTTATACAATCATCCAAACCTCACAAATCTCTATCAGAATATAGAGTAGCATACACACTGACAACTCCCAAAGTTTCAGCACAATTGACCCAACAACACTCGAGATATAATACTCAAAAGTTTCCCAAAAACTGTTTGCAGTTTTACTACTTGGAAGTCTGGATACGTAATATGTTTTGAGTCCTTAGTCTTATACTTCTGTTAAACTGGCAACACCAGTGTACTTGAGAGGTACGTCAAACCACCAAGCTACCACTAATCTGTCAAGCTACTACTGAGCTATCACTAAGCTACCACTGAGCTATCACTAAGCTACCACTGAGCTATCACTACGCTAATACTGTGTTACCCACTAAGTTACCACTGAGTTACCCACTACGTTGACTAGAATCGTATCTATCACAATTGCTCTATCCTGTACAGCTTCACAGTAAGAATATCAGACGCTACATTGTCCGTACGGACCATATCAAATATAATCGTGGTTGCATTGTCCTGCTGTGTTGCAGCTTCGCTGCTGCGCTGCTCTGATGCTGCGCTACTCTGCTGTTTTGCTGCTTTGTGTATATAGCAGCTTCGCTACTCCCTCTGTATAGCAGCTGCGCTGCTCCGTTGCTTTGAGACTGAAAGCTTTCCAAAAAGATAACACTCCCCTAAAGCTTTAGTTTCAGTATACCGGCGCAGCTGCGGTGATAAACTAGCGCAGCATCGCAGCATAGCAATATAGAAATTAGCAAGTCACCCAATCCCACTACATCTCAATGATGGACTTATCGCAGCGTGAAAGTATAGCAGTGCAGCAATTCAACTATTCACTTAATCCCACTGCGTCCCTACAATACTTCAGCTTAGGAGTAGGAAGAGCTTTAGTGAGCATATCAGCAATCATTTTTGCATATGGCAAATAACATAATTTAATCACTCTAGAGAACACTTTTTCTCTTACAAAGTGTAATCGTACATCCATGTGTTTGCTTTTGAAATGATGACTGGGGTTAGAAGGAATGGCGATCGCAGCTTGGTTATCACACCTGATAACCTGTGGACCAACTTATATCTATCCTAGTTTTTTATCTATCCCATAAGATTTCTTTGAGGGCCGAGCTTGGTGCCATATTCTGACTCTATTGTTGACTGTGCTGTAAACTTTTGAAGTTTGCTGCTCCAGCAGCAAGTACCGTTCCCAATTTGTAGAACAAATCGCGTGGTGGATTTTCGGCTTGGCATGTCGTCATAGCTTGCATCACTCCATGTTTGCAGTTTTACTTCTCCTCCGCCTAGAGTGAGTTTGAGGTCTTTGGTTACTGCCACATATTTTAAGACTCTCCTTGCTGCATCAAAGTCAGATTTTCTCGGATTTTTTAGACTCTTGCTCTGTACCCCGACTGCTGCAACAATGTCAAGACGGGTACAATTCATGAAATATATTAAGCTTCCCACTATATGTCTATAAGGTATTATTTTCATAGGATCATTCTCCTCTGACTCAAAATACTCGCTAACAATGACACGTGGCTTGTCTCATCTCTCTCTAACTTTTGTCGAAACTCCATTGGAGTTAAACATCCTTTTGCCCCCCGCATTTCGTACTCATCTAACATGTTTCCAATAGCCTCGTTTTGAGTCAATTTTATTACTTTCTTATTTCTGTCCCTCTCTACCGGGATACCCAAAATATATTTTGCCTCACCGAGGTCTTTCATCTACAACCTTGAGTTTAGAGAAGTTTTGATTTTGTTAATTTAGCCATGGAATTGCTAATTAATAGTAAATCATCTACATACATCGCTACCTAAATTATCGAAACAGTTATCGATTACACGAATTGTTTTCTAAAATACACAGACTGTTTGTGCTAACAGACATTGTTACCTAACTTACACAAACTGTAAGCGCTAATAGGAATTGTTACCTAAATTTACCCAAACTGTTAGCAATAATAGGAATTGTCTCCTAACTTACACAAATTGTTAGCGATAACAAGAATTCATATCTAAATTACACAAATAGTTAGCCATAACGAGAATTAATACCTAAATTACCCAAATTTTTAGCGATAATAAGAATTGTTACCTAAATTACACAAACTGTTAGCAATAACAAGAATTGTAATCTAAATTAAACAAACTGTTACCGCTAACTTGAATTGCTTTCTAACTTACACAAACAATTAGCGATAACAAAAATTGTTACCTAAATTACACAAACATTTAGCAATAACAGGAATTGTTTTCTAAATTACACAAACTGTTAGCAATAACAAAAATTGTTACCTAAATTACAGAAACAGTTAGCAATTACACGAATTGTTTTCTAAAATACACAGACTGTTTGTGCTAACAGACATTGTTACCTAACTTACACAATCTGTTAGCGCTTACAGGAATTGTTACCTTTATTTAACCAAACTGTTAGCAATACTAGGAATTGTTTCCTAACTTACACAAATTGTTAGCGATAACAAGAATTCATATCTAAATTACACAAATAGTTAGCCATAACCAGAATTAATACCTAAATTACCCAAATTGTTAGCAATAATAAGAATTGTTACCTAAATTATACAAACAATTAGCGATAACAAAAATTGTGACCTAAATTACACAAACTGTTCACAATAACAATAATTATTTTCTAAATTACATAGACTGTTTGTGCTAACGTACATTATTATTTAACTTACACAGAATGTTAGCGCTAACAGGAATTGTTACCTAAATTACACAAACTGTTAGCGATAACATGAATTGTAATCTAAATTACACAAACTGTTAGCGCTAACATGAATTGCTTTCTAACTTAGACAAACAATTAGCGATAACAAAAATTGTTACCTAAATTACTCAAACTGTTAGAGATAACAATAATTGTAACCTAAATTACACAAACTGTTAGGGATAAGAAGAATTGTTACCTAAAGAACAGAAACAGTAAGCGATAATAGGAATTGTTATCTAAATTACACAAACTGTTTGCGCTAACATGAATTGTTACCTAATTACACAAACAGTTAGCGATAACAGGAATTGTTATCTAAATTACACAAACAGTAGCGCTAACAAAAATTGTTACCTAAATGACACAAAATGTTAGCGATAACAGAAATTGTTACTTAAATTACACAAACTGTTAGCAATTACAAGAATTGTTACCTAAATTACACAAAAAATTAGCCATAACAAGAATTTTTACCTAAATTACACAAATTGTTAGTGATAACAAGAAATGTTACCTAAATTACACAAACTGTTAGCGGTGATAAGAATTGTTATTTAACTTACACAAAAATTAGCTATAATAGGAAATGTTACCTAACTTACACAAACAATTAGCAATAACAGGAATTGTTATCTAAATTACACAAACTGTTTGCACTAACTAGAATTGTTACCTAACTTACACATACAATTAGAGCTAACAAGAATAGTAACCTAACTTACACAAACTGTTAGCAATAACAGGAATTGTTAAATAACTTAGATAACAGTAAGCGATAACAAGATTTGATACCTAAATTACACTAACAGTTAGCAATAACAAGAATTGTTATCTAAATTACAGAAACAGTTAGCGCTAACAGGAATTGTTATGTAACTTACACAAACCGTTAGCGCTAAAAAAAATGGTTATGTAACTTACAGAATCTATTAGTGATAAGAGGAATTGTTACGTAACTTACACAAACTATTAGCGCTAATAGGATTTGTTATCTAACTTACACAAACTGTTAGCAATAACAAAAATTATGACCTAAATTACACAAACAGTTAGCGATAACAAGAATTGTTACCTAAATTATACAAACTGTTAGCGATAATAGGAATTGTTATCTAAAGTAAAAAAACAGTTAGCAATAAGAAGAATATTTACCTAAATTACACAAATAGTTAGCGCTAACAGTAATTGTTATCTAACATATACAAACATTTAGAGCTAACAAGAATAGTTACTTAACATACACAAACTGTTAGCGATAACAAGAATTGTTACCTACTTAAAGATAGTGTTAGCGCAAACAATAATTGTTACCTAACTTACACAAACTGTTAGCGATAAAAATAATTGTAATCTAACTTAAAAAAAATGTTTACGTTAAGAAGAAATGTTATCTTAATTACACATGATGTTTGCGCTAACATGAATTGTTACCTTACTTACACAAACTGTTAGCGATAACACGAAATGATATCTAAATTACACAAACTGTTAGCGCTAATAGGAATTGATATCTAACTTACACAAACTGTTAGCGATAACAAGAATTGTTATCTAAATTACACAAACAGTTAGCGATAACACGAATTATTACCTTAATTACACTAACTCTTAGCGATAACAAGAATTCTAACCTGAATTACACAAACAATTAGCGATAATAAGAATTATTACCTAAATTACACAAATAGTTAGAGATAACAGGAATTCATATCTAAATTACACAAGTAGTAAGCGATAACGAGAATTAACACCTAAATAACCCAAATTGTTAGCGATAACAAGAATTGTTACCTAAATTACACAAACAATTAGCGATAACAAGAATTGTTACCTAAATTACACAAACAGTTAGCAATAACAGGAATTGTTTTCTAAATTACACAAACAGTTAGCAATAACAAGAATAGTTACCTAAATTACAGAAACAGTTAGCGATTACACGAATTGTTTTCTAAAATACACATGCTGTTTGTGCTAACAGACATTGTTACCTAACTTACACAATTTATTAGCGCTAACACAAATTGTTACCTAAATTTACCCAAACAGTTAGCAATAATAAGAATTGTTTCCTAACTTACACAAACAGTTAGCGATAAAAAAAATTGTTTTCTTAAATACACATGCTGTTTGTGCTAACAGACATTGTTACCTAAATTACACAAACTATTAGCGCTAACACAAATTGTTACCTAAATTTACCCAAACTGTTAGCAATAATAAAAATTGTTATCTAAATTACACAAACTGTTTACACTAACATGAATTGTTACCTAATTACACAAACAATTAGCGATAACACGAATTGTTATCTAAATTACACAAACGGTAGCGCTAATAGGAATTGATATTTAGCTTACACAAACTATTAGCAATAACAAAAATTGTTATCTAAATTACACAAATAGTTAGCGATAAGAAGAATTCTTACCTAAATTACAAAAACACTTAGCGATAACAAGAGTTTCTACCTAAATCCCATAAACAGTTAGCGATAACAAGAATTGTTACCTAAATGACACAAAATGTTAGCGATAACAGGAATTGTTACCTAAATTACAAAAACAATTAGCGATAACAAGAATTTCTTCCTGAATCCCATAAACACTTAGCGATAAGAAGAATTGATACCTAAATGACACAAAATGTTAGTGATAACAGAAATTGTTATTTAAATACACAAACTGTTAGCGATAAAAGAAATTGTTACCTAAATTACACAAACAATTAGCCATACAAGAATTGTTACCTAAATTACACAAATTGTTAGTGATAACAATAATTGTTACCTAAATTACACAAACTGTTAGCGCTGATAGGAATTGTTATCTAACTTACACAAAAATTAGCTATAATAGGAAATGTTACCTAACTTACACAAACAATTAGCAATAACAGGAATTGTTATCTAAATTACACAAACTATTTGCGCTAACTGGAATTGTTACCTAACTTACACAAACAATTAGAGCTAAGAAGAATGGTAACCTAACTTACACAAACTGTTAGCAATAACAGGAATTGTTAAATTACTTACATAACTATTATCGATAACAAGATTTAATACCTAAATTACACTAACAGTTAGCGATAACAAGAATTGTTATCTAAATCACACAAACAGTTAGCGCTAACTAGAATTGTTATGTTACTTACACAAACCGTTAGCGCTAACAAAAATGGTTACGAAACTTACACAATCTATTAGTGATAAGAGGAATTGTTACGTAACTTACACAAACTATTAGCGCTAATAGGATTTGTTATCTAACTTACACAAACTGTTAGGGAGAACAAAAATTGTTACCTAAATTACACAAACAGTAAGCGATAACAAGAATTATTACCTAAATTACACAAACTGTTAGCCATAACAAGAATTCTTACCTGAATTAAAGAAACAATTAGCGATAACAAGAATTATTACCTAAATTACACAAATTGTTAGCGCTAACAATAATGGTTACCTAACTTACACAAATTCTTAGCGCTAAGAGTAATTGTGACCTAACTTACACAAAGTGTTAGCGCTAACATGAATTCTAATCTAACTTACACAAACTGTAAGCGTTAACAAAAATTGTTACCGAAATTACACAAATAGTTAGAGATAACAAATTGTTTTACCTTAATTACACAAACAGTTAGCGATAAGAAGAATTGTTATCTAAATTACATAAACTGTTAGCGATAACAAGAATTGTAATATAAATTACACAAACAATTAGCGCTAACAAGAATTGTTACCTAACTTACACAAACAATTAGTGATAACAAGAATTGTCAAACTATACCATAGTATAGAATATGACAAAGACTGACAACTTCTTAAGTTTTAGCTCAATTGATCCACTATACACAAAGATATGCAACTCAAACGTTTCCCAAAAATAGTTTGCAGATTACATAGTCTAGAAGCCTGGATACATAAAATGTTCGACGTCCTAAGTCTTATACTCTTCACTCAGTTGTCCTACTACATATTGTAGTACCGCCGATATGTGTGTTCCTAAAAGATATGTCCAAAAGAACTAAACTGCCACTAAGGTCTAAGTGCTCCTGATCACGCTAAAACCAATCTATCATTGTAAAATCAATATTAGTGAGAATCCTATACAGGTGATTTGTTCAAATACTTGTCGCCTGGCTTAGTGACAATTGATAGGGTACGTCTTTCCGGCTTTTGCAGAACATCTATAAGCAAGTCACTTTATTATTCTCTTATGAATCTCGTCTATTGACTTGATTCATATCAACCGTAGCAGCGCAGTCCAAATCATGATCACATTCAAATATCCGCGGCTTCGTAGCCGCTACGCTGTCTCATACCAAAAACAGCCACAGCTGCGTTAGTCTTGTTCTGTAGCAACTGCGTTGTCCTGTACCAAAATATCAGCAATTGCGTTTGTCGGGTTGCGTCGCAAGCTGCGTTCGTCTGTACAGACCATATCAAAAATAACCGCAGCTACGCTTGTTCCATCTGCGTCTCAGTTGCGTTGTCGGTATCATTCAAAAACCTGCAATGTGCTTCAAGTGACGATGCGTGTACATATAAATCTATTTTTCCCCCGTCCTCCAAATTTTATGAGACTTAAAGCTTTCCAAAAACAACACTCCCCTAAAGCTTTAGACTCAGTATGCCAGCGCAACTTCAATGTCGAACTAGCGCAGCATCGTAGCATAGCAACGTAGCAATTTAGCAAGTCACCTAGTCCCACTACATCCCCGTTATTCGACTAGCGCAGCATGGCAGTATAGCAGTCCAGCAACTCAGCTATTGACTTAATCCCACTACTTCCGTGCAATATACTAGCTTAGGAGCAGGAAGGGCTTTAGTGAGCATATCAGCAACCATTTTTGCATCTCGCGAATAGCATAATTTAATCACTCTAGAGAACACTTTTTCCTTTACAATGTGTAATCTTACATCGATGTCCTTTTTTTTGAAGTGGTGACTTAGGTTATAAGCAATGGCAATGGCAGCTTGGTTATCACACCAGATCACTTGTGGACTAACCTGCATGTATCCCAATTCTTGTAACATGGATTTCACCCATAGGAGTTCTTTGAGGGCCAAGCTTGTTGCCATATTTTGACTCCTTCGTCGATTGTGTCGTGACCTTTTGAAGTTTGCTGCTCGAACAGCAAGTCCCTTTCCAAATTTGTAGAGCGAATCCCGTGGTGGATTTTCGACTTGGCATGTCGCCATAGCTTGCATCACTCTATGTTTGCAGCTTCACTTCTCCTCCGCCCAGTGTGAGTTTGAGGTCTTTGGTTCGTGCCAAGTATCTTAAAACTCTTCTTGCTGCATCACGGTCAAATTTCCTCGGATTCACTGAACTTCAACTCAATACCCCAACTACTTCAGAAATATCCGGACGCGTACGGTTCATGAAATAAATTAAACTTCCCACTATTTTTCTGTAAAGTATCAGTGTCATAGGATCATCCTTCCCTAACTCAAAAATTTCACTGACAATAACACCCCGATCTGTTTCTTCCCCCTCTAACTTATGCCGAAACTCCATTGGTGTTACATATCCTTTTGCCCCCCGCATTCCATATTCATCTAACATGTTTCCAATAGCCTCTTTTTGAGTCAATTTTATTAATTTGTTTTTCCTGTCGCTCTCAACGTGAATACCCAAAATATATTTTGCCTCATCGAGGTCTTTTATCTGGAAACGTGATTTTAAAGCATTTTTAATTTTGTTAATTTCAGCCATTGATGTGCTAACTAATAGAAGATCATCTAGGTATACCGCTATATATACTATTCCATCCTCACCCTTTAGAACAAAACAGAGTGATCAGAGCTTATCCTTTTAAAACCTACCCTAGTTAAGAATTTATAAAGTTTTAGATTCCATTCCCTTGGGGCCTGTTTTAGGACGTACAATGATTTTAGCAGTTTACATACTAAGTGTTCTTTTCCTGGTTCTACATACATTTCAGGCTGCTGCATGTAAATGGTCTTCTCTAGTTCTCCATGCAAAAAGGCCATCTATACATCCATATGATGTATTTTCATATCTTCTTTAGCAGCTATAGATAGCAAAATCCTAACTGCCGGAAATCTTACAACAGTAGAAAATGTTTTTTCAAAGTCAATTCCTTCTTTTTGATTATAACCCTTTGCCAGAATTCTAGCCTTGTATCGTTCAATGGCATTATTTGAATTTAACTTCACCTTCAAAACCCATTTGTTGCCGATCGCTTTTTGATCCGGTGGAAGGTCCACAAGCTCCCATGTCTGAGCCTCCTTTATTGACTTCATTTCATCGTTTGCCGCCTCGATCCAGTGATTCCGCTCTGGTGATGAGAAGGCTTCCCGGATGGTCAGTGGCTCCCCTGAGGCTGCCAGGTAGTCAAAGTGAGAACTTGCTTGTAGGCGGATACTGGATCTTCTTCCCTTTGGAAATTATGAGGTTGAAATTGTCGGATTCCGTGCGTTGCGCTTGTTGTGCTGGTTGCGATCCGTAGGCAGTGACTGTTGTTGTTGCGCTTCGAAATGAACTTTTTGTGGAACCCGATTATGTTTCGACTACGCTGGTACCACAAGTGAATTTTGCATATGTGGGACAATATTATGGATGCTATCTAAAATGACATATTCCTATACTTTTTGCTGCTTCTGTTGCTCTGTCATTTTAAATAAGTCTATCGAGTCTAGTTCATCTTTGAGAACGATGTTCCTTGCCACAATGATTTTCTATTTCTCAAAATCAAGACTCTATAACCTTTAGAGTGATCATCGTATCCTAACAGAATGCCCAACAATCCCTTAGGTTTCATTTTCCATCTATTATTAGACGTATCCAAAATAAAGCATTTACTTCCAAAGACCTTGAAATGACTGACATCTGGTTTTCTTCCTGTCTAGATCTCATAGGGAGTGGTTTCTACTGATCTGGAACCTATCCTACTTTTGATATAAACTGCACAATTTAATGCTTCAACCCAGAATTTCGGATCTACCTCCTTATTCGCAAGCATGGACTTAGAGCTTTTTGTGATAGTTCTATTTAGTCTTTCTGAGACCCCATTCTATTCTGGAGAGTATGGCACAATCAATTTGTGACTTATACCTTCGTTGAGTTAGAGGTTTTCAAACTCTTTTGACGTTTATTCCCAGCCATTGTCCGATCTGAGCTCGAGAATTGGCAGACTGTGTAGTTTCTCCGCCCACGCTTTATAGTGTTGAAAATGAGTGAAGACTTCATTTTTTTCTTTCATGAAGTAGACCTTAGTAAACCTCGAAAAATCATTTGTAAACGTAACCCTATATTTCATCCCTCGGCAGATGGAACCTTTGCAAGGCCGAAAACATCAGAATGAATGAGTTGCAAAAGTTTCTTAGACCTATGTTCAAACTCTAGACGAAACGGTAATCTGTGTATTTTTCCTAGTGCACATCCATCACACGTTTTAGGTGACAGGTTTGACAAAGTGACTCCTTCTATTTTACCAGCAGTGACCATCTTTTTCATACTATCATTATTCACATGGCCTAACCTTTTATACCATAGATCATCTGAGGATAATGCACCAGAATACAAAACATCATTTTCTTTATTATCGGGCATATCCTTTTGTTATATTTTGCTGGCATCTCTTATTCCTGTAACTGCAATTTTCCCATTTTTTCCAACAACCTGCCTGCCACGTTTCAGATTGACCTCAAACCCTTTACTTTCTACCAAATAAGTTGAGAACAATTTTTTCTTAAAATCTGGGACATAGAGAACATTATGAAGAGTTCTCTCTATTGCCTTGCCCTCTACATCAATTAGCAAGGAGACATCACCTACAGCGCGCGTTTACACACTCATTCCACATGCATAGTAGATATTTTTCTCTGGTGTTGATTTCCAATTTTTCAAAGTTGCCTTGTTCGAGCACATGTGGGCCGACGCTCCCGTGTCCATTATCCAACCATTGTCCTTAGCGCCCTCCATTGCTACCGCCATAGCAAATAGATCATCATCCTTCTCGTTATAGAGTGAAAGAGACTCGTCGTGATGAGATGAAGACGCCGAGAATAGTGCATTTCTTTGTTGTGATGATCCTGTGAAGCCTTGATGAAACTCGCTCTGCTGCCATCCAAGCCTATATAGACCCGTTTCATTAGCTTTCTTAAGCTTAGGACAGAATTTGTATCCATGACCTTTTTCATTACAATAAAAACAAGCATTGAAAGATTGTCTATTTCCTCTTAGATTAAGCTGTCTAAACTGATTTTGATTCTGATTAAACTGATTTCTCTGCTGATTAAATTGACCTATTTTGTCAAAATTTCTGTTAAATGCCTGTACTTTTTTTTCACCATTAAGAATTTTAGAATCTGCTTCCTTTTCCAATATCAAATTAATAGCTAATTGTAATGTCCAACTAGCTTTATCTTTTTGTTTTAGCCTATCAGACGTTGCTCTCATAGTATTAGGAAGACCCCTCATTAGCAAAGCATCATGGTGAAACTGAGGAAAAGATCCACCTGCACAAGCATGAGAATCTATTAGTATTTGAAATTTATTACAATATTCTGCCATTGTGCCACTCGTGTATTTGTAGTCCCAATTTTGTCCAGCAAAAAATAGTTTTTCCTTAACATTAGCCTTTTCAAAATCATCCTTGAGAGATTTCCAGATATCGATCGCCTTTTTCATTTTTATCTGTGACAAAGCCAATTCTTATGAAATACAGAACTTCAAAATTAACCGAGCTTGTGATTTTTTTTTTGACCAAGACGGATCTGATTCCGCAAGTGAACCATCCAAAATATCCAAAAGATTAACATTTTCGAAGTATGTTTCCACCATATTGCCCAATACGCGTATTTTTCTCCCGATAAAATAGGAATTCTTGATAACAAGCCCATAACATGTTGTTCTACGACCACTGGAGCAGGTGGAGCATCAGCAGTAGTAGTGGAAGTAGACATAATCTCACTCACAGAAGCTTATCAAGAATCTTATCAAATAGCTTTTTTCTACAGCTTACCAAACCTGATTCAATAAACTAAACTGCTTCAAACTTTACCACACTATAAAAGATCACAAAGAAAAAAAACTCCCTAAGTTTTAGCTCAATTGATCCAACATACACCAAGATATGCAACACAGAAGTTTCCCAAAAACAGTTTGCAGATTACACAGTCTGGAAGTCTGGATACATAAAATGTTCTACGTCCTAAGTATTATACTCTTCACTCAGTTGTCTTACTTCATAGTGCTGTACCGCCGATACAAGTGTTCCTAAAAGATACGTCCAAAAGAACTAAACTGCCATTAAAGTCTAAGTGCTCCTGATCACCCTAAAACTAACCTATCAGTGTGCAATCAATATTACTGAGAATCCTATACAGGTGATTTGTTCAAATACTTGTCGCCTGGCTTAGTGAGAATTGATTTGGTACGTCCATCCGGCTGTTAGAGAACATCTGTTAGCGAGTCACTTAATTATTCTCTTATGAATCTCGTCCGTTGACTTGATTCATATCAACCGTAGCAGTGCAATCCAAATCATGATCATATTCAAATATCTGCTGCTTTGTAACAGCTACGCTCTCTCATAACAAAAACAGCCGCAGCTGCGTTTGTCTTCTTCTGTAGCAACTGCGTTAACCTATACCAAAATATCAGCAGTTGCGTTTGTCCCGTTGCGTCGCAGGCTACGTTCTTCTGTATTGACCATATCAAAAATAACTTTAGCTACGCTTGTTCCATCTGCGTCACAGCTGCGTTATCAGTATCATTCAAAAACTTGCACCGTGCTTCAAGTGACGACGCATGTCCATATAGATCTTTTTTTCCGCCGTCCTATAAATTTGCTGAGACTTAAAGCTTTCCAAAAACTACATATCTAACTTACACAAATTGTTAACGATATCAGGAATTGTTACCTAAATTTCACAACCAGTTAGCAAACACAAGAATTGTTACCGAAATTACACAAACTGTTAGCGATAACAATAATTGTCACCTAAATTACACAAAAAATAGCGATTACAAAAATTCTTATCTAAATTACACAAACTTTTAGCGATAACAATAATTGTTACCTAAATTACACAAAAAGTTAGCGCTAACAAGAATTGTTACCTAAATTACCCAAACAGTTAGCGATAACAAGAATTGTTACCTAAATTACACAAATAGTTAGTGCTAATGGGAATTGTTATCTAACTTACACAACCAAATAGAGCTAACAAGATTGGTAACCCAACTTACACAACTGTTAGCGATAAGAGGAATTGATACCTAGCTTACAGAAACTAATAGCGCTAACAAGAATTGTTATTTAACTTACACAAACTGTTAGCGATAACAAGAATTGTTACCTAAATTACACAAGCAGTTAGCGATAACAGTAATTGTTACCTAACTTATAGAAACTGTCTGCGATAGCAAGAATTGTTACCTAAATTACACAAACTGTTAGCGATAACAAGAATTTTACCTAAATAACACAAACAATTAGCGATAACAAGAATTGTTACGTAAATAACACAAACAATTAGCGATAACAAGAATTGTTACGTAAATAACACTAATAGTTAGCGATAATGTTGAAGTTCATGGGCATTTAGACTTGGCTGTGGTCCACTCCCACTAGGAGTCACACTTGCATCAGCTGGGATATTCGCCCTCGAGGAGCAGGTGGAGCATGTTGGTTTTTGGAAACCTTTAGTCCTCTTTGTATCACATTGCTATGCTGCCATGCTGCGCTGGTCACATCGTAGTCATAGCAGGTTGCGTACTAGGTACTAAGTTTATTGGAACGTACGGAATTGGACTTCAAGTGACGCGAAGAAACATAGAAGAAGGTGCGGAATGTGTTGGAGAAATGGATGGCCCGATGATTAATATTCGAAATTATTTAAATTGTACATCGGCCGTACGAAACATAATGCGGCGGTCAAACATGTGATGAATTGGACGCCACCGGAGCTACGGATGGCTGCGCCGTCAGTTTGGTGAGGGATGCAAAATTGTGTCCCTCACATGATATTTATTTTGGACGGTCCCGATTCATTAGACGGAATTTGTAAGACTTGTAAATATTTAACAATGTTTGTCCCGTGTATTAATTATTATTGTAGCTCTCAGGTACACTCACATTAATAGAGGTAGTCGATTGATTACGTACACATGGTATGTCTCCGTACAGTTAGTAGTAAGCTGTAGTATATATTTGTAGGACTTAGTCATTTCTAGACTTAGGAACTTTTTGGACAGAAACTGTTTCTGCTCCTTTTTGGGAAATTCATCTGAGAATTTCTCTCACCTTTATTGGCAGAATTATCTAACATTTTGCATGTTTGTTCCAAGTTGTGTTGGCAATTTTGTGGCAGATTTGCAGACCAATTGTGTGTCTGGTTTGCTTGGGGCTTCATTGTGAAGTTGGTTTGATTTATCAAAGTTCTGGCAAGTTGTTTTTCTGAAACTTTGACTGAGTGATGTGATTATTCGGTTTGGTAATATTATATGAAATTTGGTGGGAATACTTAGTGGACTAGGAACTATCTGGTTGAGTAGTTACAGCATGGTTTGGTTATTCTGTAGAGTTCTGAGTGGAATCAAAGGAGGCTGTTTTGGGGTAGTCTGTGGTGCGTCCGAGGGTACATTCATGACTGAAAAGGGTTATGAACAACAGGTTATGGGCCCACGCCCATGGCTACCCATATTTGATGGATCTAAATGTTACTATTGGAGGATTATTATGGAGAGCTACTCCAAGTCGAGGAAGTTAATGGATGTGGTGGATGGGACATGTGGTCAATCATTGATTGGATTGGAGGAGAAGAACAATGAATGTTTGCTGACTATCAAGCTATCCTTTAACCAGGAACTTGTAATGACTTACCTTGGTTTAGAAAGTGGAGCGGAATTATGGAAGTGTTTAGAACGTGCATATCAAAAGACTTTTGTGTATCACTGGATGATTAATGTCACAAAAATAATTGAGTATAAGTATGATGGAGGTAGTATGTTGGATTATTGTATTAGGATACAGATACTGTTTGCAAAAAATGATATTGCAGGAGGAAACTTCACCAATGATCAAAAGGCTTTTCTGTTAATGAAAGGATTACCAAAGGAATATGGGTGTGCTTTAGATAGATTAAGACAAGTTGATAAAAGGGATTAGAACTTACTTTTAGCAATCTGGTGTGTTTTAGAGGAAGAGGCTAATAATGAGGCTTTAAAGAATAGGGGGAATTGTCAAGGTGTCAGATCATAGTTTCAGAGAAATAAGAAAGGTTGTCAGGTAGAAAACTGTTTTTACTGTAATGATGTAGGGCATACTTTCAGGGTATGTCCGCTATATAAAAGTGCATGTGTCGCAGGAACTTTCACGAATGGATGGGATGATAATCGAGTTCGACCCCCTAAACGAAGGGCTACACTTCCCATCGAAGAATTTGTATACTTGCCAATTGCTACTCTTCGAAATATGGAACATGAGGAAGGAAAAGGAGAAATTGTTGTGACCGGAAATGGAGTGGAGAAAGAGGTGACAGAAAATGAGCCAATTTTTGTCACTTTTACAAACGACAGATTGGTGAGTGATGAAGATGTGCAAGAGGAAAAGGTTACAAAAGTAAGAATACTAGGAGGAAGTGAAGGGGATTTAAAAGTTAAAACTGAAAATAATTTGCAGGAGGAGATTAATACACTTAGAGAAGGAGAGAGGAAAGGTGTTCAACAAAGTGGAGTAAGTGAAGAATTTTATAATACGGAAGAAGAAAGAGAGAGGAAAAGTGTTCACAAATTTGGAGTACGTGAAGAACTTTATAATGCGGAAGAAGAAAATAAAATTGCGAAAATGGGAAAAACATCAAAATTCAGTAAGAAAACGAAGAAAGGAAGTAGAATTCAACGGATGAATAATAGGAGGAAACGTATTCCAAAAGTGGTCAAAAAAAGACGGCGTGAAAAGTAACTTTACAGAAGTGACTACCATTAACATTCGCTAATATTCGTGGATTTTTGAATTTTTGAATGCCTAAAAGACTAGATCTATAGTGTAAGATATGTTACTAAAATAGAAAGAGGTCTTCCAACCAAACAAACATGTACTACAAGCAAATTAGAGACAATAGAGCATAAAACACCTTAAACTGCACTTAGTGCTCTCATTTCCATAAACTCCGTGTAGAATGTACATTCTGTATCGAATTGATCAATCCTAATTGAAATAAATACTCAAAAGATATAGAAAACATCTAAAACGTATGTACAATCTAAGTGTTTCGACCAGAATCGTCCACTAACAATATCTAAACCCTAAAAATTCGGGTGATTCTTATCACGTCCACATTCATTGGCGGCCCTACACACTAATTTACTTAAAGATAACTATTCGTGTAGATACTACAAAAGTACCACACTAAATTTGGTCAATATTGAAAAGATGGTATTCCAAAAATATTCCAAGTCCTAGACTCAAATTTCTAAGGCATACAGAAGCTTAATTTTCAATACTCCCCTTAAGCTTTAGAAGGCTTACTCACTTAGACCATATGCTTTTCTGCAGTACTCCAACTTAGGAGCAGGAAGGGCTTTTGTCAACATGTCCGCAACCATTTTCTCATTAAGGAAATAACAAAGTTTGACCACTTTTGCAATTACTTTCTCTCGTGCCAAATGTAGCCGAATGTCTATATGTTTACTCTTAAAATGGTGACTTGAATTTGTAGCCACAAAAATGGCTGCTTGATTGTCGCACCACATTATTTGTGTCTCGTGTTGTGTATAACCCAATTCTTAAAGAAATGCCTTAATCCATAGCAGCTCTTTCAAGGCTATACTCGCAGCCATGTATTCCACTTTTATAGTCAATTGTGCCGTGACCTTTTGAAGTTTACTACTCCAACTACAAGTTCCACTTCCAATCAGAATAACATACCCAGTTGTAGACTTCCTACTAGGCACATCACCATAGCTAGCATCACTCCAAGTATTAATGCCACCCTTGTCCCCTCCCTAAGTAAGCCAAAGATTTCTAGTCCCAACAAGATATCTTAAGACCCTTTTTGCTGCTTCCCAGTCTCTCTTTCGTGGATTTTGCAAACTTTTGCTCAACACACCAACAGGTGCAGCTATATCGGGCCTAGTACAATTACTGAAGTAAATTAGACTTCCTACTTCTTGTCTATAGGGTATTTAGGACATAATTTTTTGCTCTTCTAGACTATGTTCCTCATTTGTTATGACTCCAAACTCATGCTCCATTCCTTCAAGTTTTTGCTTATACTCTATAGGAGTTGCACAACCTTTGGCATCAGCCAAGCCAAATTTTTCCTACATGTTTCCTATCCCTTCTTTTTGAGTTAGCCTAATGATATTCTTTTCTCTATATCTTTCAACTTGTATACCAAGGATATATTTTGCCTCACCCAAATCTTTCATTTCAAATTGTGAATTAAGAGCATGTTTTACTCTAGCAATTCCTTCTTTGTTCTTACTAATTAGCAGCAAATCAGCAACATACACAGCAATGAATATCACCTCATCATGATTATCACCACACGTCACATATACTGAATGATCTGAGCTAATTCTAGTAAATCTTAATCCTGTCAAGAACTCATCTAACTTTCGATTCCATTGCTTAGGGGCCTGTTTAAGGCCATACAAAGATTTTAAAAGTCTGCATATAAGATTTTCATTTTCATGCTTCCTCATAACCCTTTGGCTGGTTCATATAAATAACCTCATCTAAATCACCATGCAAAAATGCAGTTTTGACATCCATTTGGTGAATGTCAAAATCCTCTATAGTAGCTAATGTAAGTTAGATGTGGACAGATGGAAACCTTACAACTGGTGAAAAAGTTTCTTCATAATATATCCCCTCCTTTTGATAAGATCCCTTAGCAATCAAGCAAGCCTTATACCTGTCTATGGTATTATCTGGGTTCAATTTTAATTTAAAAACCCATTTACTTCTAATAGCCTTTCTTCAAGGAGGAAGTTCCACCAGATCCCATGTTTGGGCCTCCATGATGGATTTCATTTCTTCATTAAACGCTTCCACCTAGTGTTCCCTTTCATTACTTGAAAAAGCTTCTGTCAACGTTAGAGGCTCTTCAATGTGTGCTGAGTGAGCAAAGGATGCATTTTCTCCCCTGAGTCACACACTTCGCCTAATTCCACCCGGAAATTATTTTGCCGGTATAGATGGTTGGGTCCTCCTCCTAGATACATGTGATTCTTTTTGTGATTCAGTTTCAGCTTGAGGTAGAGGAGAGTCTGCAACTCTTTCGGGCATAGCACTTCCTGTTTCCGGTGGAGAAGATGATTGCAAGTCACTTTGAGCTAATGTAGATGCATTTTTTATATTTTTCTTGAAAAACATAAGATTTTCCTCTAAAAAGATATAATCAACACTTAGACTTTTCTTTTATCGCTACGTTGACTAAATACATCTACTCTTTTTCCCTCATCCTTTATTATGATGTTTGTGGCTACCACAACTCTATTTCTCTTAGTGTCATATACTTTATAACCTTTGGCATGATCATCATACCCTAAAAATATCCCTGGTATGCCTTTTGGCTCTAATTTCCATTTTTGTGGATCATTATCTAGCATTAATACCTTAATTCCAAAAACCTTGAAGTGATTTACATCTAGTTTGTGTCCTATCCACATTTCATAGGGAGTTTTATCTCTTACTGCTCTTGTTTCTAGCCTCTTTCTCACAGAAGGTGCACAATGCATAGCCTCTGCCCAAAATTTGAAATCTATGTCCATATCAGCCATTTTTGTCCTAGCACACTCAGATATGGTCCTATTCATGCTTTCTGAAACACCGTTTTGTTCCAGAGAATAAGGAACGGTTAGTTAACGTGAGATTCCATGCAATTTTAGGAATTCTGCAAACTCATTAGAAATGTACTGCCCTCTATTATCAAATCTGAATCCCCCCTATCTTTCTCTCATGTAGATTCTCAACCCAAGCCTTATACTCCTTAAATTTTGAAAAGACTTCATCCTTACTTTTCAAAAAATAAAATGTAGTAAATCTACTATAGTCATCACTAAAGGTAAGCATAAACTTAGAACCTCCCACAGATGGATACCTAGATGGCCCCCATACAGCTGAATAAATTAGTTCTAACACCCTGCTACTTCTATGATCAGTTTGCGAAGGGAAAGGCAACTTATGATTTTTTCCCATTGCACAACCATCACATACATTTGATGCTGGTTTTTGACTAATTTTACACCTTCCACCATTTTTTGATTTACCATCTTTTCTTATCTATCATAATTCTCATGTCCTAAACGTTTATGCCATAAATCATAATCACTGATTACACTTGAGTACATAACATTATTGTCATTATCATTTGCAAGACTTAACCGATACAAATTGGTTCCTCTAGCAAATCCCTTTACAGCTATTTTCCCATTCTTACACACTATTTTTTTTCCATTCTCAGATATAGTTTTAAAACCTTTCTTTTCTACCACTGACGTAGACAAAAAGTTTCTTTTAAAAGGTGGGACATGTAACACATCTTTCAAGACCCTTTTCATAGGTTTTCCCTCTACGTTCAACATAAGTGACACCCTACTCTTTGCTTTCGACTATACAAAGGTATCATCACTAAAATAAATTTTGATGGGTGAAATAGATTGAATACTCTCAAAGAGATGGCGATTGCGGCACATGTGTGCAGATGCACCGGAGTCCATTATCCATTTGTCTTCCTCCACGCCTTCCGTTGCTTGTGCCATCGCAAAGTATTTCTTTTCGCTGTTGGTGGGAAAGCTGCTCATGTCCTCCTCCTTAAGTTCGTTGAAGAGAGCAGTTGGTCGACCACCTGATTAAGAAAGAACCCTACTTTCGTCCCATCCACAGCAAAAATTTCCTGCGGCTTTTGCTCTCTTATATGCATTACACATTCTGAACACATGCCCTTTTTCATCAAAGTAATAGCAGGTTAAAGGTGACCTTCTAGGACCACACCTCTACCAATGCCACTACCAATCATAGAATTTGAAAACTGGTTAGCTAGTGCCTGAACAGACTTACTACTACCTTTTTGTTAAACCTAGTTAGCTTCTTCACTAAATATAAGTTGAATTGCTAATGCTATGGTCGATTGACGCTGTTGAAGAGCCCTAAGCCTATCCATGGCTCCCTTATACTCATTCGGTAAAGTTCTCATCAATAACATAGCCTGTTGAAGTGGTGAAAAGTCTCCACCTGCACTTGTAATCTGAACGAACAACCTTTTTATAGTTTGGCAATGATCTACCATACTACCTCCAAAATATCTAAATTCAAAGATTTCTGATGCTATATTAGTCTGACCAATGACATCAAGCTAAACTTACATAGCATGTACACTAAAACAGATTTGAGAAGTCTTTTTCATATCAAGGTAAAACATTACCAACTCCTTTGTCATTGACTACTTTTAGACATTGAGGCAATGGAGATTCTTCTTTCTCCAATCCGGTGCAGTCTCATCAGCAGTCCCATCCATAATGGATGACAAGTCCCTCTCTTCGATATAGGAGCTCAGCATATCTTATCAAACATATGCAATTTGGGCCGTGGGCCCATAACCTGTTGAAGGTTATGGGCATTTAGACTTGGCTCTGATCCACTCCCACTAGGAGTCACACTTGCACGAGCTGGGATATTCGTCCCTGCAGGAGCACGTGGAGCACTAGGGCTAATAGGAGCACTTTTAGCAGGAGCTGAGCCATTATCAAACATGTTAGCGGAAGCAAACCCAAAGAGGAATATCTATCAAACTAGATCAATACTATAAGATATATAACTATAAAGAAAGAGGTCTTTCAACCATACAAACATGTACTAGAAGCAAATCAAAGACAATGAAGCACAAAACACCTTAAACTACACTTAGTGCTCTCATTTCCTTAAACTCTGTGTAGAATATACATTGTGTATCGAATTGATCAATCCTAATTGAACTAAATACTAAAAAGATCTAGAAAACATCTAAAACGTATGTACAAGGTTCACCAGACAACCTACTCACAAAAAACCAAGTGTTTGGACAAAAAGAATCCACTAACAATATCTATACCCTAAAAATCCAGGTGATTCTTATCACGTCCACATTCATTGGCGGCCCTACACACAAATTTACTTAGAGATAACTATTCGTGTAGATAATACCAAAATTCCACACTAAATTTGGTCAATATTGAATAGTTCGTATTCAAAAAATATTCTATGTCTTAGAGCCAAATTTCTAAGACTTACTAAAGCTTAATTTCCAATAGATAAGAGGAATTGTTACCTAACTTACACAAACTGTTTAAGCTAACAGAAATTGTTATCTAACTTACAAAACTGTAAGCAATAACAAGAATTGATACCTAAATAATACAAGCAGTTAGTGATAACATGAACTGTTATCAAAATTACACAAACTGTTTCTGCTAACATTAATTGTGACCTAACTTACACAAACAGTTAGCGATAACAGGAATTGTTATCTAAATTACACAAACTGTTAGCAATAAAAAGAATTGTTATCTAAATTACACAAACAGTTAGCGATAACACGAATTGTTACCTAAATTACACAAACTGTTAGGGATAATAAAAATTGTCACCTAAATTACACAAGCTGTTAGCGATAAGAGGAATTGTTACCTATTTTATACAAACTCTTAGCGCTAACAGGAATTGTCACCTAAATTACACAAACTATTACGATAACAAGAATAGTTACCTAAATTACCCAAATAGTTAGCGAAAACAAGAATTCTTACCTGAATTACAAAAACAGTTAGTGATATCAAGAATTGTCACCTTAATTACACAACTGTTAGCGATAACAAGAATTGTTACCTAAATTAAACAAACAATTAGCGATAACAATAATCGTTATCTAAATTACACAAACAATTAGCAATAACAAATATTGTTATCTAATTCACACAAACTGTTAGCGATAACAAAAATTGTTATATAAATTACATATAGAGTTTGCGCTTCACGAAATGTTACCTAAATTACACAATTAGTTAGTGATAGAAGGAATTGTTACCTAAATTACATAAACTATTAGCCATAACAAGAATTGTTACCTAAATTACACAAACAGTTAGGGATAACAAAATTGTTACCTAAATTACACAAACTGATAGCGCTAACAATAATGGTTATCTAACTTACACAAACTATTAGCTCTAACAATAATTTTTATCTAAATTACACAAACAGTTAGCAAAAACACGAATTGTTACCTAAATTACACAAACAATCAGGGATAACAAGAATTGTTACCTAAATTACACAAACTGTTAGCGCTAACAATAATGGTTACCTAACTTACACAAACTGTTAGCGATAAGACGAATTGTTACCTAACTTACACAAACTGTTAGCGCTAACAGAATTGTTATCTAACTTACAAAACTGTAAGCAATAACAAGAATTGTTACCTAAATAACACAAACAGTTAGCGATTACGCGAATTAGCACCTAAATTACATAAACTCTTAGCAATAATAAAAATTGTTACCTAAATTACACAAATTGTTAGCGATAAGAGGAATTGTAACCTAACATACACAAACTGTTAGAGGTAACATGAATTGTCACCTAAATTACACAAACTGTTACGATAACAAGAATTGTTACCTAAAATCACAAATAGTTAGCGAAAACAAGAATTGTTACCTAAATTACACAAAGTGTTAGCGATAACAAGAATTATTACCAAAATTACAAAAACAGTTAGCGAACACACGAATTGTTATCTAACTTACACAAACTGTAAGTGCTGACAATAATGGTTACCTAATTTACACAAAATGTTAGCGTTGACATGAATTGTTATCTATGTTACACAAACTGTTAGCAATAACAAGAATTGTTACCTAAATTACACAAACAGTTAGTGATAACAAAAAGTGTTACCTAAATTACACAAAAAATTAGCGCTAACAAGAATTGTTATCTAATTTACACAAACTGTTAGCGATAACAAGTATTATTACCTAAATTACACAAACAATTAGCGATAACAAGAATTGTTACCTAAATTACACAAACTGTTAGCGAAAACAAGAATTGTTACCTAAATTACAAAAACAGTTAGCGAACACACGAATTGTTATCTAACTTACACAAACTGTAAGCGATGACAATAATGGTTACCTAACTTACACAAAATGTTAGCGTTGACATGAATTATTATCTATGTTACACAAACTGTTAGCAATAACAAGAATTGTTACTTAAATTACACAAAGAGTTAGTGATAACAAAAAGTGTTACCTAAATTACACAAACAATTTGCGCTAACAAGAATTGTTATCTAATTTACACAAACTGTTAGAGCTAACAAGAATGGTTACCTAACTTACACAAACTGTTATCGAAAACAAGAACTGTAACCTTACTTACACAAAGTGTTAGCAATAATAAGAATTGTTACCTAAATTACACAAACAGTTCGCAATAACAAGAATTGTGACCTTAATTACAGAAATAGTTAGTGGTAAAAAGCATTGTTACCTAAATTACACAAACTGTTAGCGCTAACATGAATTGTTATCTAACTTACACAAAGTGTAAGCGATAACAGGAATTGTCACCTAAATTACACAAACTGTTAGCGATAACAAGAATTGTTACCTAAATTACACAAATTGTTAGCGCGAAAAGAAATTGTTTTCTAACTTACACAAATTGTTAGAGCTAACAAGAATAGTTACCTTACTTACTCAAACAGTTAGCGATAATAGGAATTTAAACCTAAATTACACATACTGTTAGCGATAATAGGAATTAAAACCTAAATTACACATACAGTTAGCGATAATAGGAATTGTTATCTAAATTACACAAAGAGTTAGCCATATCAGGAATTGAAATCTAAATTACACAAACTTTTAGCGCTAACATAAATTGTTATCTTACTTACACAAACTTTTAGCGATAACAGGAATTGTTATCTAAATTACACAAACTCTTAGCGATAATAATAATTGTTACCTAAATTACACAAACTCTTAGCGATAACAGGAATTGTTACGTAAATTACACAAACTATTAGCGATAACAAGAATTGTTACCTAAATTACACAAACATTTAGCGATAACAATTTTTTTTACCTAAATTACACAACATTTAGCGCTAACAGGAATTGTTATCTAACTAACACAAACTATTAGAGCTAACATGAATGGTTCCTTAACTTACACAAACAGTGAGCGATAACAGGAATTGTTACCAAACTTACACAAACACTTAGCGATTAACAAAAATTGTTACCTAAATTACACAAACAGTTTGCGATAACAAGAATTGTTTACTAAACAACACAATCAGTTAGCGATAACAAGAATTATTTCCTAAATTACACAAACAGTTAGCGATAACAAGAATTGTTACCTAAATTACACAAACAATTAGTGATAACAATAATTGTTACATAAATTATAAAAACAATTAGCGATAACAAGAATTGTTACCTAAATTACACAAACTGTTAGCAATAACAGTAATTGTTACCTAAATTACACAAAGAGTTAGCCCTAACAGGAATTCTTATCTAACTTACACAAATTGTTATAGCTAACAAGAATTGTTACCTAACTTACACAAACTGTTAGCGATAATATGAATTGTTACCAAACATACACAAACTGTTAGCGATTAACAAATATTGTTACCTAAATTACAGAAACAGTTAGCGATATCAGGGATTGTTACCCAAATTACACAAACTGTTAACGATAACAATAATTGTTACCTAAATTGTTGAAGGTTATGGGCATTCTGACTTGGTTGTGTTCCACTTCCACTACGCGTCACACTTGCACTAGGTTCGATTGATCCATTAGTAGACATGGCAGCAGAAGCAAACCCAAAGAGTTATACCTATTTGACTAGATTTATGTTGTAAGATATGTAGCTTTAAGTGAGAGAGGTCTTAGAACACAACAATATATACCACAGCCAAAATAAGGACAATACAATAGAAAAACACCTTAAAGTGCACTTAGTGCTCTGATTTCCTTAAACTCTATGTAGAATGTACATTCTGTGTCGAATTGCTCAATCCTAATTGAACTAAATACTCAAAAGATCTAGAAAACATCTAACACGTATGTACACAGTTCATCTAAATATCTACTAACAAAAATCTAAGTACTTGGACCAGAATTGTGTAGAAACAATATCTACACCCAAAAAATCTGTGAGATATTTATCACGTCCACATTCATTGGCGGCCCTACACACTAATTTACTTAAAGATAACTATTCGTGTAGATACTACAAAAATCCACACTAAATTTGGTCAATATTGAACAGTTCGTATTCCAAAAATATTCCAAGTCCTAAACTCAAATTTCTAAGGCATACTAAAGCTGAATTTTCAATACTCCCTTTAAGCTTTAGAAGGTTTACTCACTTAGACCATATGCTTTTCTGCAGTACTCCAACTTAGGAGTAGGAAGGGCTTTTGTCAACATGTCTGCAACCATTTTCTCATCAAGCAAATAACAAAGTTTCACCACTCTTGCAAATACTTTTTCTTGTACCAAATGTAGCCGAATTTCCATATGCTTACTCTTAAAATGGTGACATGGATTTGTAGCCACAGAAATGGTTGCTTGATTGTCGCACCACATTATTTGTGTTCCGTGTTGTGTAAACTCCAATTCGTGAAAAAACGCCTTAATCCAAAGTAGCTCCTTTAAGGCTGCGCTCGTAGCCATGTATTCGGCTTCCATAGTCGATTGTGCCGTGACTTTTTGAAGTTAACTACTCCAACTACAAGTTCCACTTTCAATTTGAATGACATACCTTTTTGTAGACTTCATACTAGGCACAACATAATAGCTAGCTTCACTCCAAGTCTTAATGCTAACCTTGTCCCATCCCAAAGTGAGCCAAAGATTTCTAGTCCCAACAAGATATCTTAAGACCCTTTTTCCTACCTCCCAATCTCTCTTTCGTGGATTTTGAAGACTTAAACTCAACACACCAAGAGCTACAACTATATCAGGCCTAGTGCAATTCATGAAGTAAATCAGACTTCCTACTACTAGTATGTAAGGTAGTTGGGACATAATTTTTTGCTCTTCTGCAATGAGTTTCTCATCTATTATGACTCCAAACTCATGCTCTATTCCTTCAATATTTTGCTTATACTCCATAAGAGTTGCATAACCTTTGGCATCAGCTAAGCCAAATTTTTCCAACATGTTTCCTATCGCTTTTTTTTGAGTTAGCCTAAATACTTTCTATTCTCTATCTCTTTCAACTTGTAGTCCAAGAATGCATTTAGCCTCACCCAAATCCTTCATTTCAAATTTTGAATTAAGAGTATAACTTGCAGGACTTAGATTATTTTATGAATCGCAGTCAAGTTAATCAAAGTAATGGCACACTGTTTTCTGCATCTTTGACCTGTTGGTGTGATCACTCTGATTGGTGCTTTCATGTGAATCTTTGTGGAGTAATTCTATGATATAGAATATATATGTGTGTGAAGTTTCATTGTATTCCAGTATCTCTGTAAGATTCTATGAATAGTCTAATTGGTTAGTTTGTGAAGCTGTCAACTACATTTGGGAAACTCTGAAGCTTATATCTTCTAGATGCCTTGGTGGATTTGGCTGTAACTTTAAGAGTTTACATTGTATATGGTATGCTGCATATTGGTGCAGTTTAAGATCATTTTGTTTATTGTGGAGTAATCTGTGTCGTCTGAAACACAGCTGTTTTTGAGGTAGTCTATGGGTGTTTCCGTGAGTAATCCATGGCTGAAATAGGCTATGGACAACAAGAAGCAATGGCAATGGCAGCCTGGTTATCACACCGGATCACCTATGGACCAAATTGCATGTATCCTAGTTCTTGTAACATGGATTTTACCCATAAGATTTCTTTGAGGGCCGAGCTTGCTGCCATATATTCTGACTCCATTGTCGAATGTGGTGTAACCTTTTGAAGTTTGCTGCTCCAACAGCAAGTACCGCTCCCGATTCGTAGAACGAATCCCGTGGTGGATTTCTAGCTTGGCATGTCGCCATAGCTTGCATCACTCCATGTTTATAGCTTGACTTCTCCTCCGCCTAGAGTGAGTTTGAGATCTTTAGTTCCTGCCAAATATCTTAAGACTCTCTTTGCTGCATCAAGATCAGATTTTCTCGGATTTTCTAGACTCCTGCTCAGTACCCCGACTGCTGCAGCAATGTCAGGACGGGTACAGTTCATGAAATATATTAAGCTTCTCACTTTATGTCTATAAGGTATTATTGTCATAGGATCATTCTCCCCTGACTCTAAATACTCGCTAATAATGACACCTGGTTCTGTCTCTTCTCCCTCTAACTTCTGCCAAAACTCCATTGGAGTTAAACATCCTTTTGCCCCCCGCATTCTGTACCCATCTAACATGTTTCCAATACCTATTTTTGAGTCAATTTTATTATTTTCTTATTTCTGTCCCTCTCTACCTAGATACCCAAAATATATTTTGCCTCACCGAGGTCTTTCATCTCGAACCGTGAGTTTAGAGCAGTTTTGATTTTGTTAATTTCAGCCATTGATTTGCTAATTAATAGCAAATCATCTACATATACTGCTATATACACTATCCCATTTTCACCCTTTAGAACGTAGATAGAGAGATCATAACTTATCCTTTGAAATCCTAGACTAGTCAAGAATTCATCAAGCTTTATATTCCACTGTCTTGGGGCATGTTTTAGGCCGTACTAAGATTTTAGCAACTTGCATACTAAGTGCTCTTTTCCTGGTTCCACATACTTTTCAGGCTGCTGCATGTAAATGGTCTCTTCTAGTTCTCCATGCAAAAAGGCCGTTTTTACATCCATCTGATGAATTTCCATATCTTCCATAGCAGCTAGGGACAGCAAAATCCTTACTGTTGGAAATCTTACAACCGGAGAAAATGTTTCTTCAAAATCGATTCCTTCCTTTTGATTGTACCCCTTCGCCACAAGTCTGGCCTTATAGCGTTCAATGGTGTTATCGGGATTTAACTTAACCTTGAATACCCATTTGCTGCCGATCGCTTTTCGGTCCGGAGGAAGGTCCACAAGCTCCCATGTTTGAGCCTCTATGATCGACTTCATTTCGTCGTTTGCCGCCTGAATCCAGTGATTCCGCTCTGGTGATGAGAAGGCCTCTTAGATGGTTAAGGGCTCCCTTGAGACTGCCGAATAGGCAAAGTGAGAGCTTTCTTGCAGGCGGCTACTTGATCTTTTCCCCCCCGGAAATTCTGAGGCTGAGATCGTCGGATGCCGCGCATTGCGCTGATTGCGCTGGTTGCGATCCGTGTCTTGCTGATTGCGCTGGTTGCGATCCGTGTGTTTGTGATTGCGCTGGTTGCGATCCGTGTGTATTAACTGCTCTTGGTCCGTCTGGACCCGAAGTTGGTGACGAACATGGAGAGAGTCTGACTCTGGAGTCAATACCGAAGTTTGTGGAATCTGCAGGACAATTTCCTGCATACAATCTAAGATGACATACTCCTGTAATTTTTGTTGTTTTTGCTGCTCTGTCATTTGAAATAAATCTATTGAGTGTAGTTCATCCTTAACAATGATGTTTCTAGCTACAACTATTTTATGCCTTTCAAACACAAAGACTCTATAACCTTTTGAGTGATCATCATATCCTAACAGAATACGCCGTAATCCCTTTGGTTCCATTTTCCATCTATCTGTAGACGTATCCAATATAAAGCATTGACTACCAAAGACCTTGAAATGGCTAACATCTAGTTTGCTACCTGTCCTGATTTCGTAAGGAGTTGTTTCTACCGATCTTGATCCTATCCTATTTTTAATATAAACTGCACAATTTAGAGCCTCAGCCCAGAATTTCGGATCCACATTTATATCTGCGAGCATAGACCTAGAGCTTTCCGTGAGAGTTCTATTTAGTCTTTCCGACACCTCATTTTGTTTTCCGGTGAATATGGAATAGTCAATAGATGACTAATGCCTTCCTTGAGTAAAAAGGTTTCAAATTCTTTCGATGTATATTCACCACCATTGTCCGATCTGAGCTGTAAAATAGATGTATTATGAAGTTTTTCAGCCCATGCTTTATAGTGTTTGAAGTGACCAAACACTTCACTCTTCTCCTTCATGAAGGAAACTTTTGTAAACCTGGAGAAATCATCTGTGAAGGTGACCATGTATTTCATCCCTCCGGCAGATGGAACCTTCGCCGGACCAAAGACATCCGAATGAATTTGTTGTAAAAGTTTCGTTGACCGATGCTCAAACTCCTTAGGAAATGGCAATCTGTGGATTTTGCCTAAAGCGCAACCATCGCAAGTTTTGACCGGCCCATCTGTGATTGAGACACCCTCTATTTTTTTAGCAATGACCATTTTCCTCAAATTATCATAATTTACATGGCCTAATCTTTTATGCCACAACTCATCTGAGTGCAAAACACCAGAGTACAAAACATCATTCTCCTTTGTATTAGCCATATCCATGCGATACATCTTGCTATTGTCTCTAGTACTTGTAACCGCAACCTTGCCATTTTTGCTAACAACTTGCCAACCATTTTTCAAATTAACCTCAAAGCATTTGCTCTCTACCAACGACGTAGAAAACATATTTTTCTTAAAGTCAAGCACAAATAAGACATTGTGAAGAGTCCTTTCAATTGCTTGTCCTTCTACATTAACTAGTAATGACACATCACCCACAGCACGAGTTTGGACACTCATTCCACAAGCATAATAAATATTTTTCTCCGGCGTTGCTTTCAGATTTTTGAAGATGGCCTTGTTCCAACATATGTGGGCTGAAGCTCCTATATCCATTATCCATCCGGGGGTGTTGCGCCCTCCATTGTAGCCGCCATAGCGAATAGATCCGTATCGTCCTCCGTAGAAACTGTCAAATTCTCGTCTAAGAGAGACGAAAAAGCGGAAAATAGTGCATTTCCACGAGGTGTAGTCCCCGTGAAGCCTTTGTAAAACTAGCTTTGTTGCCATCCCGGCCGGTATAAACCTATATCGTTAGCTTTTTTAAGCTTAGGACAAAATTTGTATCCATGACCTATCTCACTACAATAAAAGCATGCATTGTTGGATTGTCTATTTCCACATTGATTAAAATGTCTGAACTGATTATACTAATTTCTTTGCTGATTAAACTGTCCTTTTCTCTCAAAGTCTGAATTAAAAGCCTGTACTTGCTCAACATTGAGAATATTAGATGTAGCTTCCTCCTCTAGTAAAATATTGATGGCTAACTGTAAAGTCCAGCTAGCTTTATCTTTTTGTTTGAGCATGTCAGATGCTCCTTTCATACTACGAGGGAGACCCCTCATGAGCAATGCCGCCTATTGAAAAGGAGGAAACACCCCACCTGCACAAGCATGTGCATCTACAAGGATACGAAATTTGTTAGAATATTCAGCCATTGTACCGCCAGTGTACTTATAGTCCCAAATTTTTCCAGCCAATAGAAGCTCTTCCTAGACATTGGCCTTTTCATAATCAGTTTTAAGAGATTTCCATATATCAATTGCTTTTTTCATCTTTATCCGAGACATAGCTAAGTCCTCAGATATACAAAATTTCAGAATAGACCGAGCTTGCGTATTTTTCTTAGACCATGACGGATCAGATTCATCCAGCGAACCATCTAATATATCCTAAAGATTGACATTTTCAAAATGTGTTTCCACCATATCCGCCCAGTAAACATACTTAACCCTGGAAAAGATAGGAATTCTTGATGACAGGACCATAACCTGTTGTTCTACAACCACCGGTGCAGGTGGAGGAGCAGCAGTAGTAGTAGACATGATACACTCTCGGAAGCTATCATGAATCCTACCAAACAGCTGTTCTTAAGTGCTCACCAATTCTTATACAAGCATCCAAACCTCACAAAACTCTATCAGAATATAGAGTAGCATAAACAATGTTAACTCCCAAAGTTATAGCACAATTGACCTGACAACACTCAAGATATAATACTCAGAAGTTTCCCAAAAAGTGTTTGCAGTTTTACTACTTGGAAGTCTGGATACATAATATGTTATGAGTCCTAAGTCTTATACTTGTGTTGAACTGGCAACACCAGTGTACTTGAGAGGTACATCAAACCACCAAGCTACCACTAATCTGTCAAGCTACCATTGAGCTATCACTAAGCTACCACTGAGCTATCACTAAGCTAACTAGAATCGTATCTATCGCAATTCCTCCATCCTGTACAGAATCACATTAAGAATATCAGACGTAACGTTGTCCGTACGGACAATATCAAATATAATCGTGGTTGCCTTGTTATGTCCGTGTTGCAGCTTCGCTGCTGCGTTGCTCTGCTGCTGCGTTGCTCTGCTGTATAGCAGTTGCTCTGCTGTATAGCAACTGCGCTGCTTTGTTTGTAAAGCAGCTGCGCTGCTCATAGGCTGAAAGCTTTCCAAAAAGACAAGAGCCTTGTTATTGTCAACTTTTTGTGTAATTTAGGTCAGAATTGTTGTTAGCGATAACAGTTTGATTAATTTAGGTAACAATTCATGTTATCGCTAACAGTTTGTTTAAGTTAGGTAACCATTCTTGTTAGCGCTAAGAGTTTGTGTAAGTTAGATAACAATTTCTGTTATCCCTAACTGTTTGTGTAATTTAGGTAATAATTTTTGTTATCGCTAACAGTTTGTGTAAGTTAGGTAACAATTCCTGGTAGCACTAACAATTTGTGTAATTTAGATAACAATTATTGTTATCACTAACAGTTTGTGTAAGTAAAGTAACAATTCTTGTTATCGCTAACAATTGTGTACTTTCGGTAACAATTACTGTTAACGCAAATAGTTTGTGATATTTAGAAAACAATTCTTGTTATCGCTAACATTTTTGTGTAAGTTAGTTAACCATTCTTGTTAGCGCTAATAGTTTGTGTAATTCAGATAACAAGCCATGTTATTGTCAACATTTTGTGTAAGTTTGGTAACATTTGTTGTTAGCGCTAACAGTTTGTGTAAGTTAGGTAACAATTCCTAATATCGCTTACAGTTTGTGTAAGTGAGGAAACCATTCTTGTAAGGGCTAACAGTTTGTGTAAGTAAGGTAACAATTCCTGTTATCGCTAACACTTTGTGTAAGTTAGGTAACCATTTTTGTCAACACTAAGAGTTTGTATAAGTTAGATAACAATTCCTGTTAGCGTTAAAATATTGTGTAAGTTAGGAAACAATTATTGTTATCGCTAACATTTTGTGTAAGTAAGGTAACCATTCTTGTAAGCGCTAATAGTTTGTGTAAGTTAGGTAACAATTCTTGTCAATGCTAACAGTTTGTGTAAGTTAGGTAACAATTTCAATTAGCACAAAGAGTTTGTGTAAGTTAGATAACAATTCTTGTTATCGCTAAGAGTTAGTGTAATTTAGGTAACAATACTTGTTAGCGCTATCTCTTTATGTAACTTAGGTAACAATTTTTGTTATCGCTAACTCTGTGTATAAGTTAGATAACAATTTCTATTAGCGCTAAGAGTTTGTGTAATTTAGATAACAATTTCTGTTATCGGTAACTGTTTGTGTAATTTAGGTAACAATTTTTGTTATCGCTAACAGTTTGTGAAAGTTATGTAACAATTCTTGTTATCCATGACATTTTGTGTAAGTTAGTTAACAATTTTTGTTATCCCAAACAGTTTGTGTAATTTAGGTAAGAATTCTTCTAATCGCTAACTATTTGTGTAATTTAGGTAAGAAAACTTTTTTAGCGCTAATATTGTGTGTAAGTTAGGTTATAATCAATGTTATCGCTAACTGTTTGTGTAATTTAGATAACAATTCCTGTTATCGCTAACTGTTTGTGTAATTTAGGTAACTATTTTTGTTATCGCTAACAGTTTGTGTTGTTGTTTTTGGAAACCTTTAGTCCTCTCTTTATCTCACAGCTATACTGCCATGCTACGCTAAGTTTGACATCGTAGTTGAAATCCTCTCTATATTTCGTTGTTATGCTACCATGTTGCGCTGCTCTAATATTAAAGGTGCGTTGGTAGAACACCGCAGCCATAGCGGCTTTGAGTGAACAGCTATGCTGCTCTAAAACAACACAACTGCGCTGGTAAACCACCGCAGCCATAGCAGTTTGTGTGAAGTATGAATTGTCGTAAGATTTAGTGTTGTATGTAACTCGAAAGGGAGTACACAGACTTGGTACACCTTAGGCACACGTGTCGGTCCGTGGGGGAGTTCAGGTTGGTTGATTTGGAGGACGAAGTAAAGATTCATTTGGGGATCAGATTTACACGTGGAGGTTCATATTCAGTGGTGAAGGAATGCGTGGACGGCGGGCAGAGTCCCCGCCATTTTTGGAAGAGAAATATTGACTGCGCCGTCATTTCCTTGAACGAACTTTTGTTGCACACTTTAGCGGCGGCTAGAGTTTAAGATTGATGTAAATATTTTGTACTGTAGACGGTGAATGTTTGGTTTGGTAAAGATTTAGTGTACCAGTGGACCAACGTAATTGTGGTACGGTTTAGATCAGCTGTAGGTTCACTTGTATATGTAGGACTTAGAATATTTTAGAAGTTAGGAATTCCTTGTATGAAAACTGCGAAGCAATTTTGGGGTTTTTGAGTTGTAAGATCATTGTGATCTTTTGGGAAAATTTTGTGAAATTCTGCATGTGTTTTTTTTGGTGTATTTTTTTTATTGTGGCAAATTTGCAGACCTAGTGTGTGTCTGGTTTTCTTGGGGCATTATTGTGAAGGCGATAATTTTTAGGTATTCGTGAGCGTTTCCTCTTTGTACTTCGATTCTGAATATGGCAATTGCTGCAGCTGCTGCTGCTTCTTCTTCTTCTTCTAAGGCACCAGCTGCCTCAAATCAACATATGTAAGTTAGGTAACCATTCTTGTTAGCGCTAACAATTTGTGTAAGTTAGATAACAATTCTTGTTATCGCTAACGGTTTGTGTAAGTTAGGTAACCATTCTTGTTAGCACTAACAGTTTGTGTAAGTTAGGTAACAATTTTTGTTTTCGCTAACAGTTTGTGTAAGTTAGTTAACCATTCTTGTTAGCGCTAACAGTTTGTGTAAGTTAGATAACAAATCTTGTTATCGCTAACAATTTGTGTAATTTAGGTAGCAATTCTTGTCATCGCTAAAAGTTTGCGTAATTTAGGTAATAATTCATGTTATCGCTAACAGTTTGTGTAAGTTAGGTAACCATTATTGTAAGCACTAACAGTTTGTGTAAGTTAGGTAACAATTTTTGTTAGGGCTAACAGTTTGTGTAAGTTAGGTAACAATTTCAGTTAGCGCAAACAGTTTGTGTAATTTAAGAAATAATTCTAGTTATTGCTAAGTGTTTGTGAAATTAAGGTAACCATTATTGTTAGCGCTAAGAGTTTGTGTAAGTTAGATAACAATTCCTTTTATCGCTAACAGTTTGTGTAAGTTAGGTAACAATTCTTTTTTTGCCTCACAGTTTGTGTAAGTAGGTAACCATTATTGTTAGCCCTAGCAGTTTGTGTAAGTAAGATAACAATTTGTGTTAGCACTAACTGTTTGTGTAATTCAAGTAACAATTCTTGTTATCGCTAACTGTTTGTAAAATTTAGGTAGAAATTCTTGTTATCGCTAACAGTTTTTGTAAGTTAGGTAACCATTCTTGTATGCGCTAATAGTTTGTGTAAGTAAGAGAACAAGCCTTGTTATCGCTTACTGTTGGTTTTAGTTAGATAACAATTTCTGTTATCGCTAAAAAATTGTGTAAGTTAGGTAACAATTCTTGTTAGCGCAAAGAGTTTGTGTAATTTACATAATAATTTTTTGTTATCACTAAGTGTTTGTGTAATTTAGGTAACAATTCTTGTTATCGCTAATAGTTTGTGTAAGTTAGGTAACAATTGTTGTTATCGCTAACAGTTTGTGTACTTTAGGTAACAATTACTGTAAGCGCAAACAGTTTGTGTAATTTAGATAACAATTCTTGTTATCGCTAACAGTTTTGTGTAAGTTAGGTAACCATTATTGTTAGCGCTAAGAGTTTGTGTAAGTTAGGTAAACATTCTTGTTAGGTCTATAAGTTTGTGTAATTTTGATAACAATTCGTGTTATCGCTAACTGTTTGTGTAAGTAAGATAACAATTTTTGTTAGCGCAAATAGTTTGTGTAATTTAGCTAACAGTTTGTGTAATTTTTGCTCTGCTGCTGCGCTGCTCTGCTGTATAGCATATAGGAGCTCCGTTGCTTTGTCTGTAAAGCAGCTGCGCTGCTCTGAGACTGAAAGCTTTCCAAAAAGACAACAAGCGATAACTAGAATTGTTACCTAAATTACACAAATAGTTAGCGAAAACAGAAATTGTTATCTAAATTACACAAATTGTTAGCGATTAAAATTTTTTTTACCTAAATTACACAAACAGTTAGCGATAACAAGAATTGTTTCCTAAATAACACAAAAGTTAGGGATAACAAGAATTGTTACCTAAATTACACAAACTGTTAGCGATAACAGGAATTATTACCTAAATTACACAAACTGTTAGCGATAACAAGAATTGTTACCTAAATTATATAAACAATTAGCGATAACAAGAATTGTTACTTAAATTACACAAACAGTTAGCGATAACAGCAATTGTTATCTAAATTACACAAACTTTTAGCGATAACATGAATTGTAATCTAAATTACACAAACTGTTAAAGCTAACATGAATTGTTATCTAACCTACACATATTTTTAGCAATAACAAGAATTATTACCTAAATTAAACAAACAATTAGCGATTATAAGAATTGTTGCCTACATTACACAAACAATTAGCTTTAACAGTAATTCTTACCTAAATTACACAAACTGTTAGCGATAACAGTAATTGTCACCTAAATTACACAACCCGTTAGCAATCACAAGAATTGTTACCTAAATTACAGAAAGAGTTTACGCTAACAGCAATTGTTATCTAACTTACACAAACTATTAGCGCTAAAGAGAATGGTTACCTAGCTTACACAAACAATTAGCGATAAGAGGAATTGTTACCTAAATTACACAAATTGTTAGGGCTAACAGGAATTGTTATCTTACTTACACAAACTATTAGTGCTAGAAGGAATTCTTATCTAACTTACACAAACTGTTAGCAATAACAAAAATCGTTACCTAAATTACACAAATTGCTAGAGATAACAGGAATTGTTATCTAAATTACACAAATTGTTAGCGATAAGAGGAATTGTAACTAAAATTAGATAAAAAATTAGCGATAATAAGAATTGTTACATAAATTACACAAACAGTTAGCGATAACAAGAATTGTTACCTAAATTACAGAAAGGAATTGTTACCTAAATAACACAAATAGTTAGCGATTACATGAATTGTTATCAAAATTACACTAACTGTTTGCGCTAACATCAATTATAACCTTACTTACACAAACTGTTAGCGATAACAGGTATTGTTATCTAAATTACACAAACTCTTAGCGCTAACAGGAATTGATATCTAACTTACACATATTGTATAGATAGCAAGAATTCTTATCAAAATTACACAAACCGTTAGCGATAACAAGAATTAGTACTTTAATTACACATAGTGTTAGCGATTACAAGAATTGTTACCTAAATAACATAAACAAATAGCGATAACATAAATAGTTACATAAATTACACAAACTGTTAGCAATAACAAGAATTGTTACCTAAATTACACAAACAGTTAGTCATAACGAAATTGTTATCTAAATTACACAAACATTTAGCGATAACAAGAATTGTTATGTGAAATTAAGGTAACCATTATTGTTAGCGCTAAGAGTTTGTATAAGTTAGATAACAATTCCTTTTATCGCTAACAGTTTGTGTAAGTTAGGTAACAATTCTTTTTTTGCCTCACAGTTTGTGTAAGTAGGTAACCATTATTGTTAGCCCTAGCAGTTTGTGTAAGTAAGATAACAATTTGTGTTAGCACTAACTGTTTGTGTAATTCAAGTAACAATTCTTGTTATCGCTAACTGTTTGTAAAATTTAGGTAGAAATTCTTGTTATCGCTAACAGTTTTTGTAAGTTAGGTAACCATTCTTGTATGCGCTAATAGTTTGTGTAAGTAAGAGAACAAGCCTTGTTATCGCTTACTGTTGGTTTTAGTTAGATAACAATTTCTGTTATCGCTAAAAAATTGTGTAAGTTAGGTAACAATTCTTGTTAGCGCAAAGAGTTTGTGTAATTTACATAATAATTTTTTGTTATCACTAAGTGTTTGTGTAATTTAGGTAACAATTCTTGTTATCGCTAATAGTTTGTGTAAGTTAGGTAACAATTGCTGTTATCGCTAACAGTTTGTGTACTTTAGGTAACAATTACTGTAAGCGCAAACAGTTTGAGTAATTTAAATAACAATTCTTGTTATCGCTAACAGTTTTGTGTAAGTTAGGTAACCATTATTGTTAGCGCTAATAGTTTGTGTAATTCAGATAACAAGCCTTGTTATTGTCAACTGTTTGTGTAAGTTATGTAACAATTGCTATTAGCGCTAAGAGTTTGTGTAAGTTAGGTAAACATTATTGTTAGGTCTATAAGTTTGTGTAATTTTGATAACAATTCGTGTTATCGCTAACTGTTTGTGTAAGTAAGGTGAATCTATATTGGGGTTCTGACTGTCAAGGGGTCAGTCACTTGGGTTTATATTAACTTGGAGTCGGCACTATCTAGATTGGCTTCTTTTGGATCTGCATACTCTGAGGGCCAATGGAGGTCTCAGAGTTTCATGTGTAAGTTAGGTAACAATTCCTATTAGCGCTAACAATTTGTGTAATTTAGGAAACAATTCCTATTAGCGCCAACAGTTTGTGTAAGTTAGGTAACAATTCTTGTTAACGCAAACAGTTTGTGAAATTAAGATAACAATTCTTGTTATCGCTAACAGTTTGTGTAAGTTAGGTAACAATTCTTGTTATTGCTAATAGTTTGTGTACTTTAGGTTACAATTTCTGTTAGCGCAAATAGTTTGTGTAATTTTGATAACAATTTTTGTTATCGCTAATAGTTTTGTGAAAGTTAGGTAACCATTATTGTTAGCACTAACAGTTTGTCTAATCTAGATAACAAGCCTTGTTATTGTCAACTATTTGTGTAAGTTAGGTAACAATTCGTGTTAGCGCTAACACTTTGTGTAAGTTAGGTAACCATTATTGTTAGCGCTAACAGTTTATGTAAGTAAGGTAATAATTTATGTTATCGCTAATAGTTTGTGTAAGTTACGTAACAATTCTTCTAAGCGCAAAGAGTTTGTGTAATTTATAAAACAATTCCTGTTAGTGCTAACAATTTGTGTAATTTAGATAAAAATTCTTGTTATCGCTAACTGTTTGTGTACTTTAAGTAGCAATTGTTTTTATCGCTAACAGTTTGCGTAATTTAGGTAATAATTCATGTTATCTCTAATAGTTTGTGTAAGTTAGGTAACAATTCTTGTAAGCACAAACAGTTTGTGTAAGTTAGGTAACAATACCTATTAGCGCTAACAGTGTGTGTAAATAAGGTAACAATTCTGGGTATCGCTAACTGTTTGTGAAATTTAGGTAACAATTTTTGTTATCGCTAACTTTGTGTGTAAGTTAGATAACAATTCCTGTTATCGTTAAATGTTTATGTAAGTTAGGTAACAATTTCGGTTAGCACAAATAGTTTGTGTATTTATATAACAATTCCTGTAATCGCTAACTGTTAGTGTAATTTAGGTAACAATTCTTGTTATCGCTAACACTTCGTGTAATTTAGATAACAATTCCTGTTATCGTTAATTGTTTGTGTAATTTAGGTAACAATTCCTATTATCGCTAACAGTTTGTGTAAGATAGGTAAGAATTCCTATTAGCGCTAACAATTTGTGTAATTAAGGTAACAATTCCTATTAGCGCTAATAGTTTGTGTAAGTTAGGTAACTATTCCTATTAGCGCAAAAAGTTTGTGTAATTTAGATAACAATTCTTGTTATCGCTATCAGTTTGTGTAAGTTAGGTGACAATTTCTATTATCGCGAACAGTTTGTGTACTTTAGGTAACAATTCCTATTTGCGCAAACAGTTTGTGTAATTAAGATAACAATTCTTGTTATCGCTAACAGTTTTGTGTAAGTTAGGTAACCATTCTTGTTAGCGCTAACAGTTTGTGTAATTTAGATAAAAAGTCTTATTATTTTCAAATGTTTATGTAAGTTAGGTAACAATTCCTGTTAGCGCTAAGAGTTTGTGTAAGTTAGGTAACCATTCTTGTTTGCGCTAACAACTTGTGTAAGTAAGGCAACATTTCCTGTTATCGCTAACAGTTTGTGTAAGTTAGGTAACAATTCCTGTTATCTCTAAAAGTTTGTTTAAGTTAGGTAACCATTCTTGTTATCGCTTATTGTTTGTGTAATTTTGATATCAATTCATGTTATTGCTAACTGTTTGTGTAAGTTAGATAACAATTTCTGTTAGCGCAAATAGTTTGTGTAATTTAGCTACTAATTCCTGTTATTGCTAACTGTTTGTGCAATCTATGTAACAATTCTTGTTATCGATAACAGTTTGTGTAAGTTAGGTAACAATTTCTATTAACGCTAACAATTTGTGTAATTTAGATAACAATTCCTGTTATCGCTAATAGTTTGTGTAATTTAGGAACCAATTCATGTTATCGCTAATTTTTTGTGTTATTAAGATAACAATTTTTGTTATCGCTGACAGTTTGTGTAACTAAGATAACAATTCGTGTTAACGCTTACTATTTGTGTAATTTAGGAAACAATTCTTGTTATCGCCAACTATTTCTGTAATTTAGGTAACAATTTTTGTTATCGCTAAAAGTTTGTGTAATTTAGATAACAATTCCTGTTATCACTAACTGATTGTGTAATTAAGGTAACAATTCTTGTTATCACTAATATTTTGTGTAAGTTAGATAAAAATTCCTGTTAGCGCTTACAGTTTGTGTAAGTTTGGTAACAATTATTTTTATTGCTAATTGTTTGTGTAATTTAGGTAACAATTTTTGTTATTGCTATTTGTTTCTATAAATTTACGTAACAATTCTTGTTATCATTAACAGTTTGTGTAAGTTAGGTAACAATTCCTTTTAGCTCTAACATTGTGTGTAAGTAAGGTAACAATTCCTGGTATTGCTAACAGTTTGTGTAATTTAGTTAACAATTCTTGGTATCGCTAACTGTTTATGTAATTTAGGTAACAATTTTTGTTATCGCTAATAGTTTGTGTAATTTAGGTAACAATTGTTTTTATCGCCAAAGGTTTGTGTAAGTTAGGTAACCATTCTTGTTAGTGCTAACACTTTGAGTAGGTTAGAAAACAATTCGTGTTTGCGCTAACTATTTCTTTAATCCGGATAACAATTTTTCGTATCGCTAACAGTTTGTGTAAGTTAGGTAACAATTCCTGTTAGCACTAACTATTGGTGTAATTTAGGTAACAATTCCTGTTATCGCTAATTGTTTGTGTAATTTAGGTAACAATTCTTGTTATCGCTAACAGTTTGTGTCTTTTATAAAACAATTCCTGTTAGCACTACCTGTTTGTGTAATTTCGGAAAAAAAATTTGTTATCGCTAACTGTTTTTGTAATTTAGGAAACAATTTTTGTAATAGCTAACAATTTATGTAATTTAGATAACAATATCTGTTATCCCTTACTGTTTGTGTAATTTAGGTAACAAATCTAGTTATCTTCAATAGTTTGTGTAAGTTTGATAACAATTCGTGTTAGCCCTAACTGTTTGTGTAATTTAGAAAACAATAACTGTTATCGCTAACTGCTTGTGTAATTTAGGTAACAAATTTTGTTATCGCTAACAGTTTGTATAAGTGAGATAACAATCCTTGTTAGCTTTAACTGTTTGTGTAATTTAGGTAACTATTCCTGTTAGCGCTAACTGTTTGAGTAATTTAGGAAACAATTCTTGTTATTGCTTACTATTGGTGTAATTTAGATATCAATTCTTGTTAGCGCTAACTGTTTGAGTAATTTAGGAAACAATTTTTGTTATCGCTTACTTTTTAAGTTAATTAGATAACAATTTCTGTTATCGCTAATAGTTTGTGTAATTTAGATTACAATTCCTTGTATAGCTAACTGTTTTTGTTAGTTAAGTAACAATTCCAATAAGCGCAAACAGTTTGGGTAATTTAGATAACAATTCCTGTTATCGCTAACTGCTTATGTAATTTAGGTAACATTTTTTGTTATCGCTAAAAGTTTGTGTATGTTAGATAATAATTCTTGTTATGGCTAATAGTTTGTGTAAGTTAGATAACCATTCATGTTAGCGCTATTAGTTTGTGTAAGTTAGATAACAATTCTTGTTAGCGCTAACTTTTTTTGTAATTTAGGTAATAATTCTTGCTATCGCTAATTGTTTGTGTAATTTAGGTTACAATTCTTGTTATTGCTATGATTTAGTGTTATATAAATAACAATTCCTTATTTCGCTAACTATTTGTGTAATTTAGGTAACAATTCTTGTTATCGCTAACAGTTTGTGTAATTTAGATATCAATTCTTGTTAGCGCCTACTGTTTTTGTAATTTAGGTAACAATTCTTGTTATGGCTAACTGTTTGTGTAAATTATATAACAATTCATGTTATGGCTAACAGTTTGTGTAATTTAGATAACTATTCCTCTTATCACCAACAGTTTGTGTAATTTAGATATCAATTCTTGTTATCGCTAATTGTTTGTGTAAGTTAGGTAACATTTCTTTTTTTTCGCTAACAGTTTGTGTAAGTTTGATAACAATTCCTATAAGCGCTAACAGTTTGTGTAAGTTAGGTAACATTCCGTTTATCGCTAACACCTTGTGTAAGTTAGGTAACCATTCTTGTTAGCGCTAACAGTTTGTGTAAGTTATACAACAATTCCTGATAGCGCTAACTGTTTATGTAATTTAGGTAACAATTCTTGTCATCGCTAGCTGTTTGTGTAATTTAGGTAACAATTCTTGTTATCGCTAACTGTTTGTGTAATTTAGATAACAATTCTTGTTATCGCTAACTGTTTGTGTAATTTAGGTAACAGTTCTTGTTATTGCTAACAGTTTGTGTAATTTAGGTAATAATTTATGTTATCGCTAACTGTTTGTGTAATTTAGGTAACAATTCTTCTTATCGCTAATAGTTTGTGTAAGTTAGGTAACAATTCCTATAATCGCTAACTATTTGTGTAATTTAGGTAACAATTCTTGTTATCGCTTACAATTTGTGTAATTAAGGTAACAATTTTTGTAATCACTAACAATTTGTGGAATTTAGATAACAATTCCTGTTATCGCTAACTATTTGTGTAATTTAGGTAACAATTCTAGTTATACCTAATAGTTTATGTAAGTTAGATAACAATTTCTGTTAGCCTTAACTGTTTGTGTAATTTAGGAAACATTTTTGTTACGCTAATTGTTTTTGTAATTTAGGTAACAATTCTTGTTATCGCTAACAATTTGTGTTATTTAGGTAACAATTCTTGTTATCGCTAACTGTATGGGTAATTTTGGTAACTATTTTTGTTATCGCTAACAGTTTGTGTAAGTTAGATAACAATTCCTATTAGCGCTAACAATTTATGTAAGTTAGGTAACAATTCCTCTTATCGCTAACTCTTTGTGTAAGTTAGGTATCATTCTTGATAGCGCTAACACTTTGTGTAAGTTAGATAACAATTCTTGTTAGCGCTAACTGTTTCAGTAATTTAGGTAACAATTCCATTTATAGCTAACTGTTTGTGTAATTTAGGTAACAATTCTTGTTAGCGCAAAAAGTTTGTGTAAGTTAGGTAACCAATCTTGTTACCGCTAAAAGTTTATGTTAGTTCAATATCAAGCCTTTTTATTGCAAATTGTTTGTGTAAGTTAGATAACAATTCTTATAATTCCTAAATGTTTGAGTAATTTAGGAAACAATTCTTGTTATTGCTAATTTTTTTTGTAATTTAGATATCAATTCTTGTTATTGAAAACTGTTTAAGTTATTTAGGAAACAATTATTGTTATTGCTAACTGTTTGTTTAATATATGTAACAATTCTTGTTATCGCTTACTATTTGTGTAAATTATATAACAATTCCTGTTATCGCTAATAGTTTGTGTAATTTAGATAATAATTCTTCTAATTGCTAACTGTTTGTGTAATTTAGGTAACTATTCTTGTTAGCGCTAACAATTTGTGGAAGTTAGGTAACTATTCCTCTTATCGCTAACAGTTTGTTTAAGTTAGGTAACCATTCTTGTTAGCGCTAATAGTTTGTGTAAGTTAGATAACAATTCTTGATAGCGCTAACTGTTTTTGTAATTTAGGTCACAATTCTTGTTATCGCTAACAATTTGTGTAATTTAGGTAACAATTTCTGTTATCGCTAACTATTTGTGTAATTTAGGTAACAATTCTAGTTATTGCTAACAGTAGATAACAATTCCTGTAAGCCCTAACTGTTTGTGTTATTAACGAAACAATTCTTGTCAATGCTCATTGTTTTTGTAATTTAGGTAACAATTCTTGTTATCGCTAATGGTTTGTGTAATTTAGGTAACAATTCTTATTATTGCTAACTGTTTATGTAATTTAGGAAACAATTCTTGTCATCGCTAAATGTTTTTGTAATTTAGGTAACAATTCTTGTTATCGCTAACAGTTTGTGTAATTTAGGTAACAATTCTTGTTATCGCTAACTGTTTGTGTAATTTAGGTAACTATTCTTGTTATCGCTAACAGTTTGTGTAAGTTAGATAACAAATCCTGTTAGCGCTAACAGTTGATGTAAGTTAGGTAACAATTCCTCTTATCGCTAACTGTTTCTGTAAGTTAGGTATCATTTCTTGTTAGCGCTAATAGTTTGTGTAATTTAGATAAAAAAAATTGTTATTGCTAACTGTTTGTGTAATTTAGGTAACTATTCTTGTTAGGGCTAACAATTTGTGTAAGTTAGGTAACAATTCCTCTTATCGCTAACAGTTTGTGTAAGTTAGGTAACCATTCTTGTTAGCCCTAACAGTTTGTGTAAGTTTGATAACAATTCGTGATAGCGCTAACTGTTTTTGTAATTTAGGTAACAATTCTTGTCATCGCTAACTGTTTGTGTAATTGAGGTAACAATTTTTGTTATTGCTAACAGTTTGTGTAATTTAGATAACAATTCCTGTTATCGCTAACTGTTTGTGTAATTCAGGTAACAATTTTTCTTATCCCTAAAAGTTTGTGTAAGTTAGATAACAATTCCTGTTAGCGCTAACAGTTTGTGTAAGGTTGGTAACAATTCCAATCATCGCTAATAGTTTGTGTAAGTTAGGTAACAATTCCTTTAGCGCTAACAATTCGTGTAATTTAGGTAACAATTCCTATAATCGCTAACGTTTTGTGTAATTTAAGTAACAATTATTGTTATCGCTAACGATTTGTGTAAATTTGATTACAATTCATTTTAGCACTTACTGTTTGTGAAATTTAGGTAAAAATTCTTTTTATCGCTAACTGTTTGTGTAATTTAGGTAACTATTATTATTATCGCTAACAGTTTGTGTAAGTTAGATAACAATTCCTGTTAGCGCTAATAGTTTATGTAAGTTAGGTAACAATTCCTCTTATCGCTAACTGTTTGTGTAAGTTAGGTATTCATTCTTTTTAGCGCTAACAAATTGTGTAAGTTAGTTTAGAATTCCTTTTAGCGCTAACTATTTATGTAATTTAGGTAACAATTCCATTTATCGCTAACTGTTTGTGTAATTTAGGTAACAATTCTTGTTAGCGAAAACAGTTGTGTAAGTTAGGTAACTAGTCTTGTTACCGCTAAAATTTTATGTAAGTTAGGTAACCAGTCTTGTTACCGCTAAAAGTTTATGAAAGTTCGATATCAAGCCTTTTTATCGCTAATTGTTTCTGTAAGTTAGATAACAATTCCTGTTACGCTAACTGTTTAAGTAATTTAGGAAACTATTCTTGTTATTGCTAATTGTTTTTGTAATTTAGATATCAATTCTTGTTAGCGCTAACTGTTTGTGTAATTTATGTAACAATTCTTGTTATCGCTTACTGTTTGTGTAAATTTGATCACAATTCGTGTTATCGCTAACTGTTTGTGTAATTTAGAAAACAATTCTTGTTATCGCTAAAAGTTTGTGTAAGTTAGATAACAATTCGTGTTAGCGCTAATAGTTTCTGTAAGTTAGGTAACAAAGTTTGTGTAAGTTAGGTAACAATTCCTTTTATCGCTAACAGTTTGTGTAAGTTAGGTAGCTATTCTTGTTAGCGCTAAGAGTTTGTGTAAGTAAAATAACAATTCCTCTTAGCGCTAACTGTTTTTGTAATTTAGGAAAGAATTCTTGTTATAGCTAAGTGTTTATGTAATTAGGTAACAATTCTTGTTATCGTTAATATTTTGTGTTAGTTAAATAACAATTCTTGTTATCGCTAACTGTTTCTGTAATTTAGGTAAGAATTCTTTTAACGCTAAGAGTTTGTGTAATTTGGATATCAATTTTTGTTAGCGCAAACTGTTTGTGTAATTTAGGAAACAATTCTTGTTATCGCTAACTATTTGTGTAAATTTGATAAAAATTTATATTATCGCTAACAATTTGCGTAACTTAGATAACGATTCTTGTTTTTCGCTAACTGTTTGTGTTAGTTATGTAACAATTGGTATTAGAGCAAATAATTTGTGTAATTTAGATAACAATTCTTGTTATCGCTAACTGCTTGTGTAATTTAGGTTACAATTCTTGTTATCGCTGACAGTCTGTGTAAGTTTGATAAGAATTACTCTTATCGCTAACAGTTTGTGTAAGTTAGGTAACCATTCTTGTTAGCGCTAATAGTTTGTGTAAGTTAGATAACATTGTCAGATAACGCTAACTATTTTTGTAATGTAGGTAACAATTCTTGTTATCGCTAACTGTTTGTGTAATTTAGGTAACCATTCTTCTTATCGCTAATAGTTTGTGTAATATAGGTTACAATTACTCTTATCGCTAACAGTTTGTGTAAGTTTGATAACAATTTCTGTTAGCGTTAACAGTTTGGGTAAGTTAGGAAACAATTACTCTTATCGCTAACAGTTTGTGTAAGTTAGGTAACCATCGTTGTTATCGCTAACTGTTTGTGAAATTTAGGTAACAATTCTTGTTATCGCTAAATGTTTGTGTAATTTAGATAACAATTTCGTTATGGCTAACTGTTTGTGTAATTTAGGTAACAATTCTTGTTATTGCTAACAGTTTGTGTAATTTATGTAACTATTCATGTTATCGCTATTTGTTTATGTTATTTAGGTAACAATTCTTGTAATCGCTAACACTATGTGTAATTAAAGTACTAATTCTTCTTATCGCTAACGGTTTGTGTAATTTTGATAAAAATTCTTGCTATCTATACAATATGTGTAAGTTAGATATCAATTCCTGTTAGCGCTAAGAGTTTGTGTAATTAAGATAACAATACCTGTTATCGCTAACAGTTTGTGTAAGTAAGGTTATAATTGATGTTAGCGCAAACAGTTAGTGTAATTTCGATAACAATTCATGTAATCGCTAACTATTTGTGTAATTTAGGTAACAATTCCTTTCTGTAATTTAGATAACAATTCTTGTTATCGCTAACTGTTTGTGTAATTTAGGAAACAATTCTTGTCAATTCTCATTGTTTTTGTAATTTAGGTAAGAATTGTTGTTTTGCTAACAGTTTGTGTAATTTAGGTAACAATTCTTGGTATCGCTAACTTTTTGTGTAATTTAGGTAACTTTTCTTGTTATCGCTAACTGTTTGTGTAAGTTAGATAACAATTCTTGTTAGCGCTAACAGTTTGTGTAAGTAAGGTAACAATTCCTCTTATTGCTAACTATTTGTGTAAGTTAGGTAACCATTCTTGTTAGCGCTATCAATTTGTGTAAGTTAGATAACATTGTCAGATAACGCTAACTGTTTTTGTAATTTAGGTAACAATTCTCGTTATCACTTACTGTTAATGTAATTTAGGTAACCATTCTTCTTATCGCTGATAGTTTGTGTAATATAGGTTACAATTACTGTTATCGCTAACAGTTTGTGTAAGTTTGATAACAATTCCTGTTAGCGTTAACAGTTTGGGTTCCACTTGGAGTGCTCTATTCACAAGCCTACGTGACTATTTAAACTAGCTAGATGCTAGTCAACCTAGTACGATACAACTGTACATGTGGATTTTCCCGGTCAACCTAGATCTATCCAAACATTCTTCCTGAACTATACCGCTCATTCTACCTTCTGCGGCATTGCTATGCTGCGCTGCTATGTTGCGGCGCTACTAAGTTGCTACGCTGCTAAGTTGCTATGCTGCTACGCTGTGTTGGTCTGGAATCGAAGCTGCGCAGCTCTGGAACCGCAACTACAGCAGCCTAGCCCTAACCAGTAAGTACCCGAATCCTGTAACCCTGTTCCAGTGCCTCCCACTAAGGATTCAGCGTCCCGCTGAACCTTGACTGACTCAGGGAAATTGCAACAGCCCGAGTATATCATATATTTCCTCGCGATACTCCTCGAACTCCTCGCGAAGGACGTCAAGTTGATTTTGGAGCTGTTCACATCGGGTCTCCAGCAACGCAATGTGATGATCTGGCGCCGCCCACCGCCTTTGAGTGATTCGCTCTCGAACCTGGTCTTCCCCCTCATCGGGTGTAGAGTTCGATGTTTTTGGGTTGCGGCGGAATGGCCGCAGGTGCAGGCTCCTCTAGTGCCGGACCTTGGGGTTCTTCAGGTTCGATTACTGGGGGAACTTCCTCAGCCTCTTCGTCCGCTAGTTCCCACTGAGGTACTTTCCGTAACTTGAACGACACGAGCTTCCTTGCAGCTTGGGCCCGCTGCAGAGCATTCTTTCGGGCCAGCTTGAGTGCCCATACCTCAGGGGTGACCTCTGCCCTAGAGATGATGTCATAGAGGCGGACATCCAATGGTGATATTGACGGAGTAACCTAGGAACATCAATCCTGTACCGGTAGTTGTCCTCCACTACTTCCACAAACGGAAGAGTATGTCGGTTTAACTGCACATAACCCTTGTGATTGTTCCCGAGGTCTTTTGTTCTCATAAAATTCCAAGCCGGGTGTGATGGTACGCTGGCGGGAATAAAGATAGGATCCCTAGGTTTTCCCGTACGCCACTTTTCGGGCCACTCGTTAGGATCCCAATACAAGCGTTTCGCAAAACTGAAGGTGAGATCCGAATGCTGTGTTTCGGCGGGAAGTGGAAAGAGGTAATCGGGAATTTCCTCTCCTTGTGCACTCTCCTGGGCCGTCTCCCTTTGATTTCGCGAAGGAGAAACACCTCGTCTCCACTAGGGTATTGTGCTTCCGCTTTCTTTTCTGCGCTTTCGGACGACTGATCGTCAACGGTACTCTCCTTGTTGGGGTCCCTCATCACCTCCAGATCCGAGGCGCGCTCCTCAATTGGCGAAGGCGTTGGTTCTCGTTCTGGTGCCTCCGCCTCCGAGAGCTCATGATCTTCTTTATATTCCTGATCCCCTTCTCGGGTAGGAGTGTATTCGGGGTCCTGTGAACTTTCCAACCCCTCTTGAAATTCTATGGGCTCCATTGCCACACAGAATTCGCAGGTCCAAAGGAAGCTAATCTAGATAGTGACGACTCCAACTTGATATAAACCCAAATGGCTGACCCCTTGACAATCAGAACCCCAATATAGCTTCACCCTTGTGAAATAACACTTTCTATGTGCTCAGTTCCACCACATAATGCAAAGTTAGAATATGAGATTTGGACACATTCACCCACTTTGACTTTCCCTAAGAAATGCAGCCACCCACGTAGGCAAAGATTCTGATTGACTACACCCCTGTGTAGCTTGGACACCCCTGAGTCCGCAGGAATAAGAATCACTGAATTTGGTAAATTGAATTGATAGTTATGGCTGGCCAAAGTTTGCCATTTATACAAGGTGCTCTCTGGGAGAGTGAGCTACCTACCAGAAATATTCTAAGTTTTATTCCCTCTCTAAACCCCTTCTACTGATGTACGGGGTCAATCACAAAACTGTACCGTACATTAAAGTATAGGCGCCGGAGTACTTTCTGTACCGGAACTGTACGGCAGGACCATACGAGTGACAAATGTCACATCCAAACTTGTTATCTTGCGCTACGGAGATTCTGCAATCCTCCAGCGCATTTCCACGTGTCATCCAGAGTGGCGGCATCAGAAAACGCCAAGGCGGCCATTCCGGAATCTCGGCTACCACCACGGCCGTCGATTTAATTCGGTTTTCATTCTTACCCGTCGAAAATATGAGCGCGGTATTTGTTTCGCCGTCGAAACAAATGCGCGGTATTAGTTTCGCGTAAACCGTAATACTCTAAACTGTTTCTATGTACTAAAGATCTATACACGCCGTTAAATGAATTCATCTACGCCTACATATTTATATAATTATCAAACCCTATATATCTAGCACTAGTCCTAGACTAAACGGACCATAGCTGAAGTAAGAACTCTATTTTTGAGGTAATTAGCACAGTTTATTGCTTCTGCCCAAAACCTTTTTCCTATATTCTTATCTGCAACATACTTCTAGCACTATCACTTAGTGTTTTATTTAACATTTCAGCTACCCCATTATGTTCCGGGTTTTCTGGAACTGTCTTTTCGTGTTGGACCCCATTTTCCCTCAGAAAATCCTCAAACCGGTTTTTAGCATACTCTCCACCATTGTCACTCCTTATTCTCTAGATTGGAGTTTCATGAAGTTTTTCGCTCCATGCTTTATATTGTCTAAAACAATCCTGAGCTTCGTACTTGTTTTTTCAAAAAATACACTCGGGAATATCGAGACCAATCATCAATGATAGTCATCATAAATCTCTTCACCCCCGGTGAGGGCACTTTAGCTGGTCCCCAAATATCTGTGTGTACTAGATCTATATTTTTTCCCCCTTATAGGTGGCTGTTTTAGGAAAGGGTAATCGGTGTGTTTTACCTTGAGCACATCCACTAAAATCACTTATATTATCATTCTCACTAAACTTAATCCCTTCCACCACTCCCATCTTTTTCATCTCTCTCAACTTGTCTAGATTCACATGCCCAAGCCTCTTATGCCACATCATAATATCATGAACACCAGCATAATAAAGTTTCTTCTTTTCATTATGTAAAACTAACCTAAACATCCCATGGCTACCTTTCTCAACAATCAAATAGACATCCTCCTCAAACTAGTAGTAAAGACTCCTTCCCTAGTGCTAGTACAAAAACCCTTATCATCTAATACGGATGTAGAGATGAGGTTTTTGTTCAGCTCCGGAATATGGATGTCTTTACTTCTACTAACACTTTCAAATCTACCGATCCTACAAGAGTTGTGGTGACTATCCTCCCATCCCTGTACTCTATCTCTACGGTGGGAATATTTCTTATCTTAGTGAACAGGTGCCTATCCTTACACATGTGCATGGAGGCACTTGAATCTACAATCCAGCCTACTTCACCTTTCAATCCACCGTAAGCACATTTCTGCCTTCGTGGTATTTCGACCTCGTTTTTCGCCTCCAACTCCTCATCTAAAAGGAGCTCATCATCCTCGTCCTCGGATTCTGCCTCATGTACTTGTGTCACAAGGGCCTTTTTCTTTCCTCTCGGGGTACCACCGGTTTGCCCCTACTTTAACCGAAGCTCGGTGAGCTTAGTGCACTCTGCCATATAGTGCCCAGGTTTCTTACAAAAATGACATAAACCTTTGGGAGCCCTTGGTCCGAACTCGTCGGTCTGATTTTTCTGCTGCCTCCCCCCATAGTTTCCGACCGGTTTCCGAGAATCCTTGTTCCTCCAATCGGTTGCAGTTGCCAAGGCTTGGCCACTCTTTCCTCCCTTTCGGATCTCAATCAAATTCTCCAAAACGAGAATCATCCGTACCACTGAGTTCTATGTCCACCTTGAGTCTGGCAAGTCCTGCACACGATTGACTATGTTCGCGAACTCATCAGGTAACTTCATCAGTAAACAGTTAACCTTTTCTCTTTTCTCACACTCTCTAGCTCCATGAAGAGTGTAGCAAGCTCATTGCAAAAATTCAACATCTTCCCCCCTTTGTATACATACTCCTTAACTTTTTGAATAGCCAACTGTTGTTGCTGAATCGTACCACTTCGGTACATCTGATGAGAGCCATCCAAAGATCGGATGCCCTTTGTACCTGCAAATGAGGACATGCAAGTCCTTGAGTGAGATGGCGTAGGATGAAGTTCTTTGCCGCCATATTGTTGAAGTCCCAGGTTTTAGTATCACTCCCGTCGTTCCTCGGAATAGGTGACATTAATGCCGAACCAGTTGTTATTGGTGTGGTCACCTCCTTCTCCTTTCCTTTGTCCACCACCTCTCCTTCTTTTGTTTGCCCAGTTGAAGCTGGATCCTCTTTTCTGGTAAATCTGCTTCCTCCAAACCCTGGAGGAATTCCAAGACTTGATGGACGGCCCAACCGTCCACTCACTATCCCCCAAAACCTTTTTTCGCATAGAGCTCCTATCATCATACTTTCCCAGTATATGAAGCTAGTTCCATTAAAGATTGGTACCCTAGAGGGTGGGCCCATAACGTGAAACTGTGAGACCTCCATAAGTCCTCAGAGTGGACAGCTTCCAAGAAGCCTCTAGGATAACCCTGACCCTTTTGTGTTTCAGCAAAAATAACTGCAACCGTGGCAGACAATAACTCTGACTAACTTCACCTTTGTGAAGCCAAGACTCCCCTAAGTTGATAGCAAAAAGAATCTTTAAATTTGCTCTCCTAAGCAGTAAGTTATGGAGGGTCAAAGTTTACCTTTTGTACAGAAGCTCTCTAGGAGAGAGGGTCTTATCTTCTAATTTTTCTAAGTCTTATCTCTCTCACAGACTCTATCTACTGATGTACGGAGCCAATCAGATTTCAGTTTCGTACGTAAAAGTACAGCAGCCGGTGTACTTTATGTACGGACATTATACGACATGGCCTAAATGTCGACATATGGTATGTCTAGATTCGCTCCCTTAATCCTCGGAGATGCCGCGATCCAATGTCATTCCGCCACGTGTCATCCGATGTGGTGATGACCACAAACCGCCGAAATCCTCTTCCACGATCTCGGCGTTAATTGCGGCCGTCCGATTAAATTCACATTTAATCGTAGCCGTAATAAATACATGCGCGGTATTCGTTTCACTAAAGGAATAAATGCGCGGTATTGGTTTCGTATTCATACCGGAATCCATACTTTTACATTTACTGGATGTATGTCCCCTGTAAACAGTTACAGTTAAATGAACTATCCTACATTTAAATGTTTAAATAAATATCAAACCCTATAGTACGTAACACTACTTTTAGAATTAACGGCTATGGCAAACGGCTATCGACTATCTGCCGGCCGGTAGGTACCAAGATCAAATCCTGTGGCCGGCACATAACTTTTAGTAAATTAAACCCCTAACTAAAATATATATTCCCGTAAACCTCTAGATAGCCTAGGTAGCTATGGCTCTAGCTGTCTCTCCAATTTCTCAGTGACTGCGACTAGTTTGAGAGTTGGAGAGAGAAGTTAGAGGTAGACTGCCTTGGCTTCCTTTTTATTTCTATTCAGACCTAGAAAATTCTTTAAAAGACCATTAATGTCTACATCCGCAACCAATAAGTTTTGAGAAAGAGTGGGCTATCCTCTATTTAGTGAGAATGGCGTAGCATTCGTAGACGAGTGCACCGCACTGTTGTACGCTACCTCGATCGCTGTTAAATGGTCCACCCAATGTGTTTGGTGCACCGAGACATAAGCGCGCAACGCCTCCTCTAGAGTTCGATTCACCTTTTCAGTCTGACCATCAGTTTGAGGGTGGTAAGCTGTTGACATGGCCAACTGCGTGCCACACAGCGCAAATAGATTTCGCCAAAAGTGGCTCACGAATTTGCGATCGCGGTCGCTGACCATCCTCTTCGGAAGTCCGTGATGGCGAAATATCTCCCGAAAGAATAAGTCCGCGATATCTCGTGCAGTGGTTGTGGTGGACGTGGGTAAGAAATGGGCCATTTTCGTTAAGCTATCCACGACGACGAAGATTGAGACGTAGCCCTCCTTCGTCAGCGAAAGAGCTACGATTAAGTCCATCAAAATTGCTTCCCAAAGAACAGATGGTATGGTAAGGGGTTGTAACAAACCTTGTTGCCCAGGTTCCGATTTGTTTTTGTTACAGGAGTCGCACGTTCGAACATATTCCGCAATGTCGCGAGTCATGCTCGGCCCGTAATACCCCTCAGTTACACGCGCGATTGTTTTATCCCGCCCAAAATTTCCACTGAGCGACTCATCATGACTCATTTTAAGAATCGTATGACGTAACTCTATATTTGTCAGAGCATACAATCGTATTGTTTTACTCGGTCTGTACCGCCACATAGTATTGGCAGTTTTTTAGTACTTTACAGTTAATGAGTTCATTCAATGTGTCGTCGTCGCCGTATGAAACTCTGAGACCTCCATTAGTCCTCAGAGTGGACAGCTTCCAAGAAGCCTCTAGGATAATCCTGACCCCTTTGTGTTTAAGCAAAAATAACTGCCACCCTGGCAGACAAATACTATGACCACCTTCACCCTTGTGAAGGCAAGACTCCCCTGAGTCGATAGCAAAAAGAATCTCTGAATTTGCTCCCCTGAGTAGTAAGTTATGGAGGGTCAAAGTTGACCTTTTGTACAGTAGCTCTCTGGGAGAGAGGGTCCTATCTTCTAACTTTTCTAAGTCTTATCTCTCTCACAAACTCTATCTACTGATGTACGGAACCAATCAGAATACAGTCCCGTACGCAAAAGTACAGCTGCCGGTGTACTTTATGTAAGGACATTGTACGACATGGCCTAAATGTCCACACGTGGAATATCCGGATTCGCTCCTTTAATCCTCGGAGATGCCACGCTCCAATGTAACATCGCCACGTGTCATCCGATGTGGCAATGCCCACAAACCGCCGAATTCTTCTTCCGCGATCTCGGCGCTAATTCCGACCGTCCGATTAAACTCGCATTTGATGGTAGCCGTAATAAATACATGCGCGGTATTTGTTTCGCTTACGAAATCAATGCGCGGTATTGATTTTTTATCCGTACCGCAATTCGTACTTTTACACTACCATATCTATGTATCCCGTTAACAGTTATAGTTAAATGATTTATCCTACGTGTACATGTTTAAATAATTATCGTACTATATACTATGTAACACTACTACTAGACTTAACGGCTAAGGCTACCGGCTATCTACTCTCTGACGGCCGGCAGGTACCAGGATCAAATCCTGTCGCCGGCACATACCTTTTAGTAATTAATCCCTTGACTAATATAAATTTCCCGTAAACCTCAGGATAGCCTAGGTAGCCATGGCTCTAGCTTCCTCTCCAATTTCTCAGTGACTGCGACAAGTTTAAGAGTTGGAGAGAGAAGTTAGAGGTAGACTGCCTCGGCTTCTTTATTTCTATTTAGACCTAGAAAATACTTAAAAACCATTAATTTCTACACTCCCCTTATTTTCTAGTCAATCTTTAATTTAAGACCACATTTCTCCCTCCATAAAATTTGCTTAGGGGAAGGCACAGGTTTGGTCATCATATCTGCTACCATCTCACTATCTGGTCGGTACTCTAAACTGATTATTTTATTTTCTACTTTCTCTCTAACAAAGCTGAGTCTAATGTCCATATGTTTGGCTTTAAAATGATATTTAGGATTGGCAGAAATAGCAATTGCTGCCTGATTATCACAAAATATTTTTTGCACACCACTCTTAAGATGACCAAGTTCACCAAGTAAAGACTTGACCCACATCAATTCTTTTATAGCAGAGCAAGAGGCCATAAACTCAGCCTCCATGGTGGACTGAGCAATAACCTTTTGCTGTTTGCTACTCCAACAGCAAGCCCCATCACCCACATATAATACATATCTAGAAGTGCATCTCCTCATCGGAGCATCACCATAACTAGCATCACTCCAAGTAGTGATGTCAGTATTCTCCCCACCCAAATGCAACCATAGATCCCTAGTTCCTATCAAGTATCTAAGAACTCTCTTAGCTGCCTCCCAATCCCTCTTAGTGGGAGCATTTAGACTTCTTCTCAGCACTCTTACAGCTGCAGCTAAATCCGGCCGGGTACAATTCATAAAATAGATTAGACTTCCCACTACTTGCCTGTAAGGAATAGTCTGCATGAACTTCTGTTCTTCAGGAGATTATTTTTCTTTTTCGGTCTCTCTCTACTTGAATTCCCAAAATATATTTTGCTTCCCCCATATCCTTCATTTCAAATCTTCCCTTAAGATTGGTTTTCAGTTTATTAATTTTTTCCATTGATTTACTTAAGACAAGCAAATAATCAACATAAATTGCAATAAATATAAAACCTTCCTCATCTTCGAAAACATTGATTGAGTGATCTGAGCTGATCCGGATATATCCCAGACCGGTAAGAAACTCATCAAGCTTCTTATTCCACTGTCGAGGTGCTTGTTTCAAACCATAAAGAGATTTAATCAGCCGGCATACCTTACTCTCCTCTCCTTCTTCCACAAACCCTTCGGGTTGTCGCATGAAGATCTCCTCTTCCATTTTTCCATGCAAAAAGGTTGTTTTGATGTCCATCTGGTGCACTTCCATGTCTTCCGTTGCTGCCAGGCTGAGAAGTATGCGGACGTAGGGAAATCTGACCACCGGGGCAAAGGTTTCCTCGTAGTCAATTCCCTCCTTTTGTGTAAATCCATTTGCCACTAGTCGGGCCTTGTAGCCCTCGATTGTGTTATCTGGGTTCAGTTTTCATTTGAAAACCCACTTACAACCGATTGGTTTTCGGTTAGGTGGACAATCCACCAGCTCCCAAGTATCGGCTGCCAAAATTGAGACCATCTCTTCATTGATGGCTGTCTTCCACCGATTTCTTTCTGGACAAGTCATCGCCTCTCCATAAGTTTGAGATTTATCTTGATGAGATAGTTTAGTTACCTTGTTATTAACCTGTTTTTCTTGCAGTCTTTTATTACTTCTCCTTCCCCCCTCAAAATCTGAGGCTGGAATAGATGGTTCTCGTGGATTCTTTCGAACAAACTCGGTTTCTCCCCATCCCTTGATTCCGAATCAATTTCCACCACGTCTTCCGCTTCGGGTAGAGTTGTCACTGGAGTTTCCAGAGCCGTGTCCTTTTCAGTCTGATTTGTAACTGCAAGAATGTCATCGTCTCTAAAACCTGTATAGTTAGGAAGCTCAAAGTCATCAGAATTTTCTGACTCAAATCTGATTTTTACTGACTTCGTATATTTGAAGGGATCCACAGACTTTCCTTCATCCATAACTACTAGATGTTTTACTAAGATTATATCTTCCCTTTTTAGATCATAAACTCTATATCTTTTAACATCCTCATCATATCCTAATAAGTATCCCGGTTTTCCTTTAGGATCTAGCTTCCAATTAGACCGATCTGTATCTAGACTGAATACTTGACTGCCGAAAACCTTTAAATGAGATAAGTCTGGTTTCCGGCCTGTCCATCTCTCATAAGGTGTTTGATCTTTTATAGCTGAAGTAAGAACTCTATTTTTGAGGTAATTAGCACAGTTCATTGCTTCTGTCCAAAACCTTTTTCCTATCTTTTTATCCGAGAACATACTTCTAGCACTATCACTTAGTGTTCTATTTAACCTTTCAGCTACCCCATTCTGTTCCGGATTTTTTGGAAGTGTCTTTTGGTGTTGGACCCCATCTTCCCTCAGAAAAACCTCAAACATGTTAGAAGTATACTCTCCACCATTGTCACTTCTTACTCTCTTGATTGGAGTTTCATGGAGTTTTTTGCTCCATGCTTTATATTGTCAAAATCAATCCTCAGATCAGACTTGTTTTTCAAAAAATACACCCAGGAATACCGAGACCAATCATCAGTTATAGTCATCATAAATCTCTTCCCCCCCGGTGAGGGCACTCTAGCCGGTCCTCAAATATCTGTGTGTACTAGATCTAGAAGTTTTTCTCCCTTGTAGGTGGCTGATTTAGGAAAGGGTAATCTGTGTGCTTTACCTTGAGCACACCCACTACAATCACTTATATCATCACTCTCACTGAACTGAATCCCTTCCACCACTCCCATCTTTTTCATCTCTCTTAACTTATCTAGATTCACATGCCCAAGCCTCTTATGCCACATCATAATATCATGAACACCAGCATAATAAAGTTTCTTCGTTTCATTACTTAAGATCAGCTTAAACATCCCATGGCTACCTTTCTCAGCAATGAAATAGACATCCTCCTCAAAACTAGCAGTAAAGACTCCTTCCCTAGTGCTAGTGAAAAAACCCTTATCATCTAATACAGATGTAGAGCTAAGGTTTTTGTTCAGCTCCGGAATAAACAATACATCGCAGAATGTTAATATGGATGTCTTTCCTTCTACTAACACTTTCAGATCTACCGATCCTACAAGAGTAGTGGTGACTATCCTCCCATCCCCGTACTCTATCTCTACGGTGGGAATCTTTCTTATCTTAGTGAACAGGTGCCTATCCTTACACATGTGCATTGAGGCACCTGAATCTATAATCCAGCGTGCTTCACCTTTCAATCAACCGTAAGCACATTTCAACCTTCGTGGAATTTCAACCTCAGTTTTTGCCTCCAACTCCTCATCCAAAAGGAGCTCATCGTCCTCGTCCTCGGATTCCGCCTCAAGTACCTGTGTGACAAGGGCCTTTTTCTTTCCTCTCGGGGTACCACCGGTCTGCCCCTCCTTTAACCGAAGCTCGGTTAACTTAGTGCACTCTGCCATATAGTGCCCCGGTTTCTTACAAAAATGACATAAACCTTTGGGAGCCTTTGGTTCAAACTCGTCAACCTGTTTTTTTTGTTCCCTACCCCCATAGTGTCCGACTGGTTTCCGGGAATCCTTGTTCCTCCAATCGGTTGCTGTTGCCAAGGCTTGGCCACTCTTTCCTCCCCTTCGCATCTTAATCGTATTCTCTCAAACGAGAATCATCCCTACCACTGAGTTCCATATCCACCTTGAGTCTGGCAAGTCCTGCACACAGTTGACTATGTTCGCGAACTCATCAGGTAACTTCATCAGTAAACAGTTAACCTTTTCTTTTTTCACTAAACACTTTTCTCGCACTCTCTAGCTCCATGAAGAGTGTAGCAAGCTCATTGCAAAAATTCAACATCTTCCCCCCTTTGTATACATACTCCTTAACTTTTTGAATAGCCAACTGTTGTTGCTGAATCGTACCACTTCGGTACATCTGATGAGAGCCATCCAAAGATCGGATGCCCTTTGTACCTGCAAATGAGGACATGCAAGTCCTTGAGTGAGATGGCGTAGGATGAAGTTCTTTGCCGCCATATTGTTGAAGTCCCAGGTTTTAGTATCACTCCCGTCGTTCCTCGGAATAGGTGACATGAATGCCGAACCAGTTGTTATTGGTGTGGTCACCTCCTTCTCCTTTCCTTTGTCCACCACCTCTCCTTCTTTTGTTTGCCCAGTTGAAGCTGGATCCTCTTTTCTGGTAAATCTGCTTCCTCCAAACCCTGGAGGAATTCCAAGACTTGATTTACGCCCCAATTGTCCACTCACTATCCACCAAAACCTTTTTTCGCATAGAGCTCCTATCATCATACTTTCCCAGTATATGAAGCCAGTTCCATTAAAGATTGGTACCCTAGAGGGTGGGTCCATAACATGAAACTCAGAGACCTCCATAAGTCCTCAGAGTGGATAGCTTCCAAGAAGCCTCTAGGATAATCTTGATCCCTTTGTGTTTAAGCAAAAATAACTGCCACACCGGCAGACAAATACTCTGACCACCTTCTACTGTGTGAAGGCAAGACTCCCCTGAGTCGATAGCAAAAAGAACCTCTGAATTTGCTCCTCTGAGCAGTAAGTTATGGAGGGTCAAAGTTGACCTTTTGTACAGAAGCTCTCTGGGAGAGAGGGTCCTATCTTCTAATTTTTCTAAGTCCTATCTCTCTCACAGACTCTATCTACAGATGTACGGAACCAATCAGAATACAGTTCCGTACGCAAAAGTACAACTGCCGATGTACTTTATGTACGGACATTGTACGACATTGCCTAAATGACCACATGTGGAATATCCAGATTCGCTCCTTTAATCCTCGGAGATGCCGCGCTCCAATGTAACATCGCCACGTGTCATCCGATATGGCGATGCCCACAAATTGTTGAATTGTTCTTCCGCGATCTCGGCGCTAATTCCGACCATCCGATTAAACTCGCATTTGATCGTAGCCGTAATAAATACATGCGCGGTATTTGTTTCGCTTACGAAATCAATGCGCAATATTGATTTCTTATCCGTACCGCAATTCGTACTTTTACACTACCATATCTATGTATCCCGTTAACAGTTATAGTTAAATGATTTATCCTACGTGTACATGTTTAAATAATTATCGTACTATATACTATGTAACACTTGTCGAGCGTGCCTGGTAACCGGGAGGTCCAAGTTCTATCTCCAAAAAGGTGTGCATGAGAAACCTGCAATCCACCCCAAATGTTGATGCTCCCTTGGATCCGTGATAATGCCCATCTCTGTTCATTACCCTCCCCCCCAGGGATATGCAATGAGAGTAAGGAGGAATGGAGTGGAAAAGAAAAGTACCCTGAACCCCCCTTCCCAGATGCTACTCTGCTGGAAGCCCACTAAATGATACACTCCCAGCTACTCTCCAAAGAATAGGAAGGAAATGAGAGTCGTCCGATCCTTTCCGCAAAAACTCCGGACAACCCCTAAGATGACCACAAGAGTGTGCAAATAACTCCCACGCAGAAATATAGAAATAACAAATATCGGCTTTTCAGATTAAAGAATATCACCTTGCCCCTGAAAATGGAATTAAAGATAGAAATGAATGATAATGGTGAAGCGAATTCACATACCCCGGAATACAACGATGACGAAACTCAGCAGAAGAAAACCTCTCCCAATGGCCCCGAAGATCGGTATGAGTCTCCCTCACCCCTCCCGGTTCCACCGCAAAGATCCGACAAAACTCTTATTAGTTTGAAACAGCGAAAGTCCAAACCGCCCAAAGAGGGGATAGTGCCAACTACCCACCCGTGCTACGGTCTCCACAAAAGACAATCCAAAACAAAGATGGCAAAAGAGTCACCGACACAATGCAATCGTTCTCCAACAGAAAGATTGATTTAATTCTCTGGGGGTTTTCTCAGGAGACAGTACTGAAAAGCAACCTGTCTCCTTCGGCCCCAAGTGCCTTATACAATTTTACTTTGTCCTACTGCAAGTTCCAAAGTCAAAGCAATTTAACAAGCCAATCAGCGGCCAGCAATTGTTATCTTCCTGACATAAGACAAAACAGACTGTACTACACTCAGGGCTAAAATATAGACGACTGGTTTCGGTTGGATTGTCGGCCGAAGGTCTTTTTATAATACACAAAATGAAACAAAGTTCTGACTCGACGTGAAACTGCCTAACTTTGTCCCAACGTCATAAATGCTTTGCCCGCGGGTTGGGCCTAAACTAACATCATACTGACAGCTAACAGTAAGATCTACGGGATAATCCCAAATGTTACTTGTCCTTCTCTAAGGTATCCCTCTACTAGAGCTACATAGAACACACATTATAATGGATCAGACATTTTGCACCGGACTAACTCCTCAGTTCGACCTCCGTTTCAGGTGAACTAATTTGCGTAGTGTTCCAAGATGAAAATAGAAAGATCTGATCCGGCTGATTGTCCTCTTCCTTCTCCGTACGCTTGAGTCCGTACAAAGTGGAATGAAGCCCCAGAACTCCTACGAGTGCAAATGTGCCGAAGATGCACACGCGCTTGACAGCTGTCGAGCGTGCCTGGTAACCGGGAGGTCCAGGTTATATGTCCAAGGTGGTGTGCATGAGAAACCTGCAATCCACCCCAAATGCTGATGCTCCCTTGGATCCGTGATAATGCCCATCTCTGTTCATTACCCTCCCCCCCAGGGATATGCAATGAGAGTAAGGAGGAATGGAGTGGAAAAGAAAAGTACCCTGTACCCCTCTTCTCAGATTTCCCCCCCCCTCTTAGTCCCACGTGATTAAGAGGATTAGACAGATTAGCCGCCAAACTCGCAGTCCCCACAAAACCACAGATTTGCGGGTTGAGAGCGGGGCTCCCAATTCAGAGGTAGGCAGCAGTCATGCCACCCTTGGTGACAGCGTTCACACACCAATAGGAGGTAGGGTACGAAGGACACATGGCAGGCAGAGGAACAAGCTGGAGGGTCCGCAAAATAAGTGAGGTGGAAAGTGGGTTCATCCTCTAACCCTCGCAGATGGCAAGGGGCCACATTGATCTGATTTTCTTTAATTTTGCGGCCATCCTTCCCTTCCAAGGTAAGAACCCCTTTGTTTGAGACCTCCACAACTATCAGAATCACCCGTCCGGCCGAAATGTCCAAAGTGTCCTTCTTTTGTTGCATGCGATACACAAAATCCTCGGGCACAAATCGACGTTGCCGGGGGACATAATTGCCGCTCCGTCGTTGGGAATACCAGAGTTGATCTCTGTGCTGAGCAGCCTGTAAATTGCCCATGGCCAGAGGTATTTCCCGCTGAAATACCTTAGCACCGTCGGCAATCAGTTTCTCTACAGTACCCTGGTTATCCATCTCCGGAAGAACAACCGCTTGAGCCGACGCAGCCCCTGGTAGGATGGGATGTCGGCCGAAGAGAATGAAGTAAGGGCTATAGGAGTGGAGAGATGCCTGCCTGCTGAACCTGTACCCCATAGCAATCCAAGGCACCCGTGTGTCCCACTCCCCCAAATCCTCTTCAACCGCATATTTCTGTAGTGACCGCTTCACTGTCTGTACGCACCTTTCGGCCAAGCCGTCGGCTTAGGGGTGGTCTCGGCTGGTTGACCTGTGGTCAATGAGGCACTTCTCCAAAAGGTTACAAAATTCTCCGGCAAACTCGGACCCCTGATCCGTCAGAACTTCGGCCGGTGCACCAAATTGAGACAACACTCTTTGCAAGAATGCGTCCGCGATTGCTTTGGACTCCTTTCGCGGAAGAACCACCAATTCAATCCACTTAGAGAAGTGTTCAATCATGACCAGAACAAAACGGTTCCCCCTTTGGCTCGTAGGAAGTGGTCCTAGCAGATCTAGTGACCATCTGTAAAACATCCCCTGGATGGGGAGGGAGTGAAGCTCAGTCCCACCCTTTTTTTCAAACGCTGCTTTTACCCGATCACAAGAAGGGCACGTTTGAACCACACGATTTACCTGGGCCCGCAACCCATGCCACCAATACGACCCTGTGACTAGCGAGGTGGTTCGTTTCTGTCCGAAGTGCCCGCATTGCTGGTGAAGCCGAACAATGAGCGTTTCTTGATCTGCCGGAGGGGGAACCACTTTCCTCGTCTTATCGGCCCATTTCCGAAGAAGGATGCCTCGGTCCCATTCATAAGCCGCCATTCGGTTCTGAACACGGGACAATTGACTTCCGGCAAGGTGGGATAGAGGAGAGCCCTTCTGGATGGATTGGAGGGAATCGCTGTCATTCCATATATCCTTCCGGCTGGCTCCAATGGGGGCCTGCCCCTCTACATCTGCAGCAAAAGTTGACAGTTCTCCTTCGGCTCGAGGCAGCCAAATAAAAGCGGAGGAAGCCTGGATAAGTCCCAAGCTGAGCTCAGGGTCTTTGTCATGTCGCGCCCCTGTAGAGTCTCTGGTTGAAGGGTCCGGATTCCTGCTGAGTCCGTCAGCATTCCCATGAATCTCCCCGGCTCTATGGATGATGCTGAAATCATATTCCTGCAAGATGAGAACCCATCTGGCCAGCTTTCCAGTCAACTTACTGTTCTCCATGATCCATTTAAGGGGCTGGTGATCCGTTATAAGGGTGAAGTGTACTCCATAGAGGTAAGGCCGGAAGTGTTGGATGGCCCAAACCGCAGCGAGTAATTCCCCATGGTAACTGCTGTAATTCCCCTCGGCTCTGTTATTACTCCGGCTTGCGTAGGCCACTACATACTCAGCCCCTGCATCGTCCAATTGAGCCAAAACTGCTCCCAATCCGAACCTGCTCCAATCTGTATAAAGGAGGAAAGGCCGCTGGTGATCGGGCATCCGGAGCACAGGATGCTGTTTGAGGGAATCCTTCAGGAATTGGAACGCTATCTGCTGTTCTTCCTTCCACTGCCACTCCTGGTCTGTTCGCAACAATTGGTTCAATGGCTGAGCGTGGCTACTGAATTCAGGAATAAACCGCCGGTAATAGTTGGCAAGGCAGAGGAAAGTACGAAAGCAGAAATGTCCTGCGGGGGTGGAAGAGCATCTAGGGCTGCCACCTTAACCATGTGGGGACCCACTGTCCCGGGAGTCACCTCATGACCCAGATAAATATTTTTCTGCACCTCAAAGATGCCCTTCCCCGGGTGACACTTCAAACCCGCTGCTTGGAGTGCCCGGAGAACGATCTGTATGTGCTCCAAGTGTTCTTCGAATGTTTTGGAGAAAATGATAACATCGTCGATATAACACCGTGCGAAATAAATTCCCCGGAGAGCCTTGTCCATGGCCCGTTGGAATTTGGCAGGTGCATTTTTTAGGCCAAATGGCATGTAGAGCCATTCATATAGCCTGGATCCGGCCCAAAAAGTAGTCCTCTCTCGGTGTTTCGGCTCCATTGCAATCTGGTGGAATCCATTTTTCATATCCAAAGTGGAGTAAATGGTGGCCCCAGCCAGAGAGTCAAAGATCTCTTCCGGGGTTAGGCATAGGATAACGGTCGGAGACAGTTGCGGCGTTGAGCATCCGATAGTCCCCACACATCTGGAAATCTACCATTTTTCCGGAGGAGTCTTTCTTTGGCGGGAGCACGGTTGGTGAGGCAAACCCATGTAGTCCTGTACTCTCCTGAACCAGCCTAGCTTCCACCAAAGTCTGCACCTTTGAAGTGATGAACTCCTTCTCTTTGAAACTGAGGAGGTACTGTTTCTGCCAAACAGTAGCCGTCTCGTCGATCAAGTCAATCCGAAAAGGAGTCCCTTTATAGATCCCTACATCGGTGTCAGACCAGGCGAACACCTGCCCGTTATCTTCTATCAGCTTGGAGAGCTCGGCCTTCTGCTGTGGGTCTAGCTGTTCACCTAGAGTCCAGTCCATCTTCCCTGGTTCCATTGTCGCCAATGCTTCCGGTGGTCTACCCAAGATAGAGATGTCGAAGGTCAGCTCTACCTGTGGGTTGGTCCTTTGTTTGGCTGTTAAAATGCTGCTGCTGACAACTTCCTCTAAGCTGTCCTGTTCTGGGACTCGGCCCCCCCCCACTAAGGAAACTCTTGGGTCCAGCGTGGCATTGCTCCCCCCCACTGAGGAAGTTCCTGGGAATTTGGTGAATGTGAATTTTTCCCTCCTTGTCTCTCTCCCCCCCTCTAGCTTTAGAGTTGCTTGCATGGCCAACAACTGTGGAGCTTGAAGGTATGTTGTCTGTGATTTTGGAGACGGAACGCTTGAGAATGCAAGAGAATGTTTCAGCACCCAGGAAATTGCATTTAAATCCATGCTTTGTCCGATTAAACTGCACCTTTTTGAAGCCGATACCCCTGGCGCAACTGTGGTTCCCTGTTAAAACACCATTGCTTGTTCCCGTTCTGTAATATTCAGCGCTGTCCACGTGGCGGTTGTACTGTCAAAGATCATTCTTGGTGCGCCCTTCCGGTAAGCGTGGCTATTAGGAAAAGATACTAGAGTTGGGAGGGCCATCTGTGGATACCCAGGCTTATTACAACAGAAGAAGGGTGCTTTGTCGGCTGTGATCACCGGTGTGGCCATTCGCCCCGGTCCGAGGATCTGTTGGACCGTTATGTTGGGATTTGTAACCTGTGTTCTCAACAGCTGTTGGAGGATTGGAAGAGGAACCAAGTTGGTCCAATATGCGCGAACTCTGTGGGCTCTCGATCGGATCTGAGCTGCATCAAAAACTATGGGAGTCCCTAGAACCTTGGTCAATTGGTTCAAGCTGCTGACCACCTGTTTTCTCTTATCATCGGTGGGGTGAACGTTTTCCAAGACGTACCCCACTGGTGTGTCCTCACGTTCTTGTAACCCTGTTATTAGTCTGGTCATTTGAAAGAAAGTTCTGCTACGGACGTCCTGGTGTCCTCGGCCCTATCCTGTTAACGAATACCCCTGGCATGGCCATCCAGCGATTACAAGGTCTACCCTTCCGAGCTTTTCCAGATGGGACTTCGTGATATTATCCACATTCTGGGGAAGCGTGCGATGAGAGTTAGACCTGGCGGACACCGAAGTTGCTCTGGGTAAAGTTGGTGCAGCTGTTGCAGGCGGTACTCACTGACTGCACGGGCGTCCAGGTCTATCTCGACTGCCGAGTAAGTTTCTATTTGGTATCCAGCTTTCCGCACGGCTTCCAAATCAGAACTAATGCCAGAAAATAGGGATAGAATCCTAAGTCATGAAAGCGAGATTTGTAGTGACACCACTTGTTGATTAAAGTTTTTCCCTTTGTTAGGAGCCGTTGGAAGTTCCGACCGGGGGACTTTTGCTGCTCTGGGTGATATTGCAGCCAAGCTACTGTCCACTTCCCGCCAAAGTGTGGCCATCTGTACCAATCGGTTCTGGTACTCCTTTTCCCACCGCTTGGAAATAGGGAATTGCTAGATAGAATCAGCGATATCGTTAGAGTATTTGAATAGCTCCGAGGGGGTTGAGGCAGAGTAGACGGGATAGCATCTAGACACGGAATAATCGTTTTTCCCCGGTTCCAAAAATCCAAGGGGACCACCACTTTTGTTCCTTCCGGATCCTCAGGGTTTGAGACTGTAACTTGTTCCTTCCATACGCTCAACTCCATGTTCAACCTTGTCCACGTAGCCATACCCAGCAAAATTTCAAATTGCTTACCTTCCACCACTAGGAAGGGAAGCCGAATCTGAACGTGCTGGCCTGCGTCGTCAGCAAATTCGATTTCCATGACTTTTATGATCCCATATACGGGTTGGCTGCCAGTGCTGACTGTGCTCAAGCATATGTCACTTGGACTGATTTTTGGCCGGAGTTCCTCGGGCATTTGTTGTAACGCTGATGTAGTTATTAAGTTTGGAAGGGCTCCGGTATCCACCACTGCATCGTGGTACTCGCCGTATCCATTAAGTTTAAAATTTCCCGTCCTGTTGAGAATAAGAGCCACCGAAAGGGCCTTATAATCCCTATCTGCCATAGAGGTTTTTGGTTCTGCCGACATGAAGACTGTCTTGGGCGGTTCTGCCAACGCGACCCTTTTCCTCCTAGTGTGAATTTCTTCCCCTAATGCCTGAATGAGGGTTTCTTCGGGCAGATTGTGGGAGGAAGCCAGCGTTTTGACATGCGTCAAGGCGTAGGGCATTAAGTGTCGTACTAGCATAACTGCCGGTTTGGAGGAAGGAGGGAGAGCTTTGGGCGATGAAATGGGTGAGTCCTCGTCTTCTGATTTCTCCTGTTCCCCCCCCCTTCTTCCTCACTTTCTGCGTCAGAATTCCCCGTAGGAGGTGTAATTGGCGGATCTGTGGACGGTCTTTCTGCCATGTATCTCTCAAACCACTCCTGATCTATTTCATTGGTTGAAGTATTTTCTCTCGGTTGTGTCTTCTTGTAATCTTCAAAACCGGGAGGAAGTTTCTTCGGAGCCGGAGGAGGCGGGTTAGTCGGCTTGAGTCCCAGTCCAATGTCACTGTTTAGAAGTACTGCTCGCGATATAAATGATAAGGGGCCGGTGGCTTTGCGACTGTGGTCCTTTTGTTCCATCGGTTGTTGTCTTTTCTTTGGAAGGACGTGGTAGAGCGCAGTTGCCTGCGACTATCCCCTACACCAAACGTTCTATGCTCCGGACAGAAATGTCTTAGCATGCTGAGCCTTTGGAGGCTCCATATCCCAACCCATCGGGTCATCATCATTTCCACCCAACGTGGTCTGCTGCTCCAGCTCCGCTAGCTTTTGTTGAAGTTCTTGTTTTTGTTTTTGCAGTTTCTGAGCCGGCGTAAGAGGTGGAGGAGTGCGGGCAAAGGATCGCAGTCTGAGAGCGGCCAGTTCTGTTGCCAAAGCGGCCAACTGAGTGCTCTGTTGCTGAATGATATGTTCCGGTGTCAGTCTGCTGGGCCTCGGTTCATTTGGAGATCGTCCCCAGGGATACAAAAGTTGCAGTGGCAGAGGATTAACGGCAGTTTCCCCTTCGCCTGTAAACAATGCATACTACATCATCTCATTCGGAACCCCATTTTTTCGAAAGCATTGCCCTTCTTTGTGGCCCATGAACCCACAAGCTTCACATTTTGACCCTTCAGTAGTATACTTCCGCCTTAGCTCATTAGAGATTTGAACGTCATCGAATTTCGGAAGGCGGATTTGTCTCAACTGGGATTGAGACATTTTGGTGGTTTCAGAGCATGGAGTAGGTTTATAGGTTTCCTTAGTGACCGAGGTTCGGTCTCCTCCTCCGCCTCCTTGCTTCCGTTCTTGCTGTTTCCTTGTTCTTTCCGCACGCTCCCTTTCAAACTCGTTTTGCTTGATGGCGAGTTATGGTTTGAGCTTTCAGGGGCATCTCTTCCATCCGTGACCTGGCTGGTTACAGTTCAGGCAGTCGTAAAGAAAAACTTTTTCATCTCCCCCCATTGCAGGTTCTGGTCGAGCTTCCACTTCCTGTTTCCCCTTAAGCTTCCGCAAAGCTTGCAGTTTTGTCGGTTCGTCGTGGGTGAGCGATGTTTCCCCGGCGAAGCGTGCAAAGTTGGCTCTGGATTTCCTGGTAACAACCTTTTCTCGTGCCTCGCTATTAACAAAATGATCATATAATTTCATAGCAGCCAATGAAATTTCTTAAGCTATGGGATTCCGATCGTGTATAGCCTGACTGGCGCTCCAATTGTCCAGAGTTGCATGTCCTCTTGGCCCGAAGGAATTTCGAACAGCGATATAATATTTGGTGGCCATAGCCGGTGTATCAATGGTGGACAGTTTGGTCTTCTGGCAGAGGCTGGAGAGTCGGTTGAACAGCGTCTGGGGAGTTTCATTCTTCAAACAGCGCAAGTCTGTGAACTCCTTGATGGCAGTTTTGTTCCTTTCTGTGTAAAGGAGTCTCCAAGCGTCCAGAAGAGTGGTACAGGGATTAGGATTGGCAACCATCCGGGTGGCTGCTCCGGCTGCCTGTAGCGCCTGCAGGTGGTTGACATAGGCCCTGCCTTCGGCCTGAAGTTTCATATCCATGGTGAAAGTTGCGGTGAGAGTAGCTGCGGCTGCGGCAGCGAGGTCGGCTGCTGCCTGAAGAGCCTCGGCGTCCAGATCCGGATCCGATATTTTGATACTGGGGGCCATCAACAAAGGTTGACGCTCCTTGTAATCGGCCAAAGCTCCTCCGGCTAGATAATTTACCATTATTGGAAACAGGGTTGTTTCAAAATCTGCTGGAATGGCCCCTTCCCTGTATTTGTTGATTTCAGATTGGGTGAACGACTTCCACAGCAGTTCAAAATCAGAGAAAGTGATTCTCGAGCTATCTCTTGTAAAGATCCTTACGTCCCTCATTTTTTTACCTCCTCTGCAAGGTTGGTGAACTGTGAAGAGGATGGTCCAGTTGGGCTAACAAACTGAACCGGTGAAATTACCCCTGGTTCTGCGTCGTCTGGCTCGGGAACACCTCCTTCTCCGGTAGAGGGAGTGGTCTGACGAGAGATGGCACTCCCCCCCACTGAGAAAGTTTCGGTTACTGGTGGGACAAGGAGATGACCAATATCTCCCAGGAGTGGACCCTTGGGAAACGAAGAGCTTATCACCTTGGGAAAAGCTGCCCGAAGTTCTGCTCCTCTATACCCAGGAGAGGCCTGTTCCTCCCGTTGAAGTGTTTCCACCGAGGGGATGTGGAGAATAGGTTTAGTCACCAGTGGTACTTAAGGGATTGGTGGAGAGGGGGATGGAGATGACCGAGGACTACGATGGAAAGGTGTTTGTCTCCGTGTACGCCTTTTGGAGGTTTCGGGTGGAGGAGTTCCTTCGCTGGAACCGGGAGATCGTCGGTGAGGAGGAGAGTAAGTAGGAACGTCGTACTTGTAAGGTAAGACGGGTGGTCCCGGTGACCAACGGATTGCAGCGGCCGGAGAAACAGAAGGCGAAGGAAAGGATGCTTGAGGTGGCGATGGAGGAGGCGTAGTAAGTGCGAGGGAAATGTGTATTCTCCGGTCTGGTTGTAGCTGCACCACGGCCTCCACGATAGAAGATCCCTCGACCGAGACAAAGGTAGGGAGATCTGTAGCCGCGGCTACCGGATCACTCGGCAAATCTGCACCTAACCCCTTTTTGTTAGGCCCTGTTGTTTCCTCCCCTTCCCGCTGAAGAGGAGATTCTGGCCTTAGTTATTGGGAAGTCCGGGGATCTCGCGTGACAGGGGGAGTTGCCTGATCCAGAGGTTGTACTTCCGTCGCGGGACCGGTTCTACGGGGAGGTGCTACCTGTCCACTAAGGATTCCCCCAGATCTCCGTCTAGCCTCCCGTATCAGGATCAGCTCCTGTTCCAATGCTTCCTTTCTTTCCTCTTCAAGGGCATCCCAATCTATTGCGACGGGTCCGGCCCCCGCCGTAGCCTTATCCTGCGATCGCAGAATCTAAACCAATTTCTGGGTGTTGCTCACCACACCCGAGAGATCCGCAATCCCCAAACCGGGTACCTCGGGGTCCGTAGGCCTTGAACGCCATAGTCCTTCGGATGGTCGGACAATTGGTGCGGAAGGAGACATAGAACGTGGGGAAATTGAGGCAGAAGGAAAGAACGGCTCTTCTTTGACTAGGGGATCAAATCGACCTTTGCTGTCACGATGGTTGAACCGGAAATCTCTCTTAGGCTCAGGTACCTTCCCCTTGCTACTCCCTTCCCTAGTCCGGCCTCGAGAAGTTGCTCTGCCAATAGAAGGTCTAGTGGTAGCAGTTTCGTGAGATATGGTGGGCTGTTGTCGTGAAGTAGACGGCATCTCTGGTTTCTCTCGGGCTGAGATTGGAGAGCCACTCTCGGACGAGCTACTCAGGATCTCCACTACTCCTCCCACAAGGCGTATGATCGGGGCTCTGTCGCTTTTGGCAACCCGCTGCACCAACTCTTTCTTAACTTTCAACTCATGAATATTGTGAAGGGCTAGAATCTCCTTACGACCGGATCGGGTAGGATCCGACAAGAGTTGAGGATCCATGTATGTCTCCACTATTGGAGCCTTAGATCTGGTATAACGTACCACCTCGGGAGGGTGGTCTGGGACTGCTTCCTTGTGTGCCAAACCCTTTCTACGAGATCGGGGAGATAAAGGTTGTCTTTCTACCTTCCCCGTGGCCCTAGCCTTGGTGGCCTCGGACAACGTCGTAAAGTTTTCAGGGGAAAAGACTGGAGGAGGTGGAGGTGAGGGTTGCCTCTCTGTCGGCCTCGGAGGAGTCTCGACGACAACCGGATTGGGCATCATCCCCTTAAGAAATTGATCAATGTTCAAAGCAGAGGTGAAAGGGACCGATTCCTCAGGCACCTGGGACTCTTCCTCTTGTGCCACCCCTTCTTGTCTTTCTTGTTCTTCCGGACCAACACCGGAAGGATACTTAACCGGAGCTTCCCCTCCGCCCATGCCTTACACGAGCAGATGAGCTAGATCTCTCGGACAAAATACACCACCCTAAGCAGCTATCCTCTTAAACAAAAGGGGACAGGGGGCTTTTCAGTACTGTGCTACTCCGCTGGAAGCCCACTAAATGACACACTCCCAGCTACTCTCCAAAGAATAGGAAAGAAATGAGAGTCGTCCGATCCTTTCCGCAAAAACTCCGGACAAACCCCAAGATGACCACAAGAGTGTGCAAATAACTCCCACGCAGAAATATAGAAATAACAAATATCGGCTTTTCAGATTAAACAATATCACCTTGCCCCTGAAAATGGAATTAAAGATAGAAATGAATGATAATGGTGAAGCGAATTCACATACCCGTGAGTACAACGATGACCAAACTCAGCAGAAGAAAACCTCTCCCAATGGCCCTAAAGATCGGTATGAGTCTCCCTCACCCCTTCGGTTCCACCGCAAGGATCCGACAAAACTCTTCTTAGTTTCAAACAGCGAAAGTCCAAACCGCCCAAAGAGGGGATAGTGCCAACTACCCACCCGTGCTACGGTCTCCACAAAAGACAATCCAAAACAAAGATGGCAATAGAGTCACCGACATAATGCAACTGTTCTCCAACAGAAAGATTGATTTAATTCTCTGGGGGTTTTCTCAGGAGACAGTACTGAAAAGAAACCTGTCTCCTTCGGCCCCAAGTGCCTTATACAATTTTACTTTGTCCTACTGCAAGTTCCAAAGTCAAAGCAATTTAACAAGCCAATCAGCGGCTAGCAATTGTTATCTTCCTGACATAAGACAAAACAGACTGTACTACACTCAGGGCTAAAATATAGGCGACTGGTTTCGGCTAGATTGGCGGCCGAAGGTCCTTTTATAATACACAAAATGAAACAAAGTTTTGACTCGACGTGAAACCGCCTAACTTTGTCCCAACGTCATAAATGCTTTGCCCGGGGGTTGGGCCTGAACTAACATCATACTAACAGCTAACAGTAAGATCTAAGGGATAATCCCAAATGTTACGTGTCGTTCTCTAAGGTATCCCTCTACTAGAGCTACATAGAACACACATTATAATGGATCAGACACTTTGCACCGGACTAACTCCTCAGTTCGACCTCCGTTTCAGGTGAACTAATTTGCGTAGTGTTCCAGGATGAAAATAGAAAGATCTGATCCGGCTGATTGTCCTCTTCCTTCTTCGTACGCTTGAGTCCGTACAAAGTGGAACGAAGCCCTGGAACTCCTAGGAGTGCAAATGTGCCGAAGATGCACACGCGCTTGACACACTACTACTAGACTTAACGGCTAAGGCTACCGGCTATCTACTCTTTGACGGCCGGCAGGTACTAGGATCAAATCCTGTTGCCGGCACATACCTTTTAGTAATTAATCCCTTGACTAATATAATTTCCCGTAAACCTCAGGATAGCCTAGGTAGGCATGGCTTTATATTCCTCTCCAATTTCTCAGTGACTGGGACAAGTTTGAGAGTTGGAGAGAGAAGTTAGAGGTAGACTGCCTCGGCTTCTTTATTTCTATTCAGACCTAGAAAATACTTAAAAACCATTAATTTCTACACTGTAGGAATCCTTTATTCTGCTTAACCATTGTTCGTCCACTTGCACAGTACTAGTGACTGCGCTGAGTTTCGGATCTTGCGCTGCGGTCGACGCTGCGGTGTTCTCTTTCACAGAGTTCACGTTTACATGCTGCGATGCTTGCGGTTGTTGCTCTGCTACTGGCGGAGCGACTCCGAGTCTTCCTAAGAGCGCATCCGCCGGGTTCGTCTTGCCTGGCTTATACTCGATGACAAGTTCCGGTCCGAAGGTGTGAAGAAACGTCATCCATCGCACTTGTTTCTTGGACAACTTTGGCTGGGTTTGCAAATATTGTAAGGCGTGGTGATCCGTGATAATTGTGATCCGTTTTCCCTGGACGTAACATTTCCAAACTTTTAGCATATTGATGATCGCAATAGTCTATTTTTCATGGGTGGCCCAGTTAAGTTCTGTTGCCTTTAGTTTTCGACTGTCGTAGGCAATGGGTTGAAGGACTTTTCCTTGATCCTCCATAAGGATTGCTCCAATAGCCGTATCGCTAGCGTTGGTGATTATCGTCCAAGGTAAGTCTGGGTCGGGAACAGCTAACATAGGGGCGGTGACCAACCGCTCCTTTAGCGTGTTAAAGGCTGCCCCTTGCGCCGATTTCCACTCATAGGGCACGTCATTCTTCAGTAACTCGGTGAGGGGTGTAGCGATTTTTGCGAAACCTTCGACAAAACGGCGATAGTAGGAGCATAATCCTAGAAAGCTCTGTAATTCCGTAGTATTCGCCGGCTGCGGCCACTCCTTCACTGCATATGTTTTGTTCAGAACCTGCGATTCCGTCTTGGCTCAACACATGGCCCACAAAATCAATTTTCTCCTTGAAGAAATCACATTTGCTTTTCTTTGCGTACAACTTATTTTCCCGAAAGACTTGCAGGACCGTGCGCAGATGCTTTATATGTTCCTCATACGTTCAGCTATACACCAGGATGTTATCGAGGAAGAAGATTACAAACGCGCCCAGATATTGCCGAAAGATGGAATTCATTAAATGCATAAAAGTTGTTGGTGCATTAGTCAACCCAAAGGCATTACCCGAAACTGAAAATGACTGTACTGAGTTCTAAATGCCGTCTTTTCCACATCCTCCTCGGCAATTCTGATCTGGTGGTAGCCGCTCCATAAGTATATCTTGGAAAAATATTTAGCTCTGCGCAGTTGATCCAATAACTCGTCAATCCTCGGTAAAGGGTACGCATTCTTCACCGTTAATTTATTTAGCGCTCGGTAGTCTATACACATCCGGAAACCTCCATCTATCTTGTTTAAGAAAAGCACGGGGGCTCTATACGGTGACTTGCTTGGTTTGATTGCTCCGACTTCGACCAACTCCGCGAGTTGCTTTTTGAGCTCGTCTAACTCGGTGTAACTCATCTTGTACATCCGATTAGCGCGGAGTACCGCTCCGGGAACAAGCTCTATCTTATGGTCTACCTCGCGCTTTGGAGGTAATCCTTCAGGGAGCTTAGGGGGAAATACGTCTACGTACTCCTCGAGAAGTTTTGTCACGACTTCCGGGGCCTCTTCCGAAGTCTTTCCTATGTCGTCCCTCTCTTTTGAGTTGAAGTCAGGGTCCTTCTTTTTCCATTCTTTCGGAATCTCCTCCTTCGCCTCCTCCATTAGCAGGAGATCCCCAGACTAATTGTTTCCCCTCTCTTGAGTGCCCTCTTCAGCTATAAGGCCGAAAGTAGGCGTCCCTCTTCTGCTTCCTTACCAGCCGCTCCCGCTTTTACCTCAAACTCTTCTTCACCTTTCTTCACTCTCATGGCGCCACTTCTCGAATCGATCGTGGGATTCCATTTTTGCAGCCACGACTTCCCCAAGATTACCTCATGGTCCCCAAGAGGTAATACATGAAGTGTGTCGTACCATCGGAATTTCTCAATGCCGACGCCTAACCTCGGGGTACGCTGGGTAATCGATAAGGAACTTCCGTCGGCCAATTGTACCGATTGATGGTCCTTTAGTACCACAAGAGGAAGTTTCAACCTTTTCACCGTCGCCTCATTAATGAAGTTCCCCGATGCTACAGAGTCCACCATGAAGTTAGTTGCGCTCATTCCAATTTGACCTCGAAATATCAAAGGGTCTCCTCCATCACTGGCTTACCTGATAACGGTAAGTTTTCCCTTTTTGGGAAATTTCCGTTTTGAACATTCTCGAGCCATATGATCTGGGGAACTGCACGGGAAGCATAGGCCATTTCGATTCCTCCGCTGGATGTCCTCAAGGGATAAGTCATTGGTCTTGGTCTTGGTAGGTTTCTTCTTTCTCCGCAGGACGTTGACCACTTCCTTATCCTTATTAATTGCGCCGAGCTCCATGGGGGTTAGACCTTCGTCTCGTCGGTTTCCTCCGCTACTGCTCGACCCGTAGTGATAAGGTCTCCGGAGGTTAAAGTCGACCGAATCGGTCCGCTCCGCAAACTAGATGATTGCCAAGAGAGTAGTAGGCGTGCTTTCCCGAGCAAACCATTGTTCCACATCCCTATGAATAGACGATTTAAGCCCCTTCACGTAGCGATCCATGGCTTCATCCTCTATCATCGTAGGTATTTGAACTTTGCACTCCAAAAACCGCAGCGTAAACTCCATCACTGAAGTTCGTTGCTTCAATACTGCGATCTTATCTCTTGCCGCCTTCACCGTGTTAACGGGCTGCCAAGCGTTGCAGAGAAGTTGGACGAAAAGCGCCCTGACGGTCGGTATCCCATCATCCTCCACCAACGTCCTCCACCATGCCCTCGCTGCCCCTTTAAGAAGACCACCCGCGTAGTGAATCTTCTCACGATCCGATAGGCTAGGAAATTCTCGAGATAGTCCGCAACGGAGAATAGCAACGTATCAAGGTTCTTGTGTCTTGGAGGGTCAAACTCGTCGAGAAATCTTAATTTCGGTCTCCTGAAGTCTCTCTCTATTCCTCCATGAGGACGCTCCCCAAGACAAGACTCCAAGGCTGCGACAGTGTTGCTCAGCTACACGTTCTGTAATCTCACACTTTCTAACTCCTTGAGAACTTCCGCCAACATATCTGTAGTGGATACGCGGTGTTCATCCATGCTATTGAGTTAAGGGAAATTGCTTCGATACCAGTGTAAAAGGGACAATATAGCACACAGCACGCCATAATGCACAGCGGAAATCACCAATGATCTTTCCGTAGCAATAGTAGGAGCACACAACACTGGTAGACAAGGTTGCGCTTTATTACTTGGAAGAGAGTACAAGGTTGCGCTCAGTGCGTAGGTCCACTTGAAGTGCTCTATTCACAAGCCTACCTGACTATTTAAACTAGCTAGCTGCTAGTCAACCTAGTACGATACAACTGTACACGTGGACCTTCCCCGTCAACCTAGATCTATCCAAACATTCT
>JBBHKE010002003.1:149055-189767 GCA_037447655.1 Zygnema cylindricum
TTATCGCCTAGCTTGAACAAATATTTACCCATAAATCCACAATACTAATATCTCATGATTTTAACCATCTGCAGGCGCTTTCTTAGTGCGGTAAACCTCAATATAAAATTTTCAATATCGCTACCCACATAAATCCACTGTCGCACCCCAGATTTATTGTTCACCCCGTACGCGCGTAATTTCGGTACTAATTTGACCCTTAACCCGTTTCAATGATACCCACTTGTTATTTAGACCCCACGCTGTCACCTAAATACACCCATCGCTATAACTTTTAAAATATAACTCCAAATGGCGTGATTCTTTCGCGGACGTCTACCAATTTTAGTACTCTATAATCATAACACCTAAATACCCATTTATAAACAAGTTCGATCCGCTATTACTGTTACAACAACACTACAAAAAAAGAACAAAATTAAAGGTTTTGTACAGTCCATACTATCCAACATTATTGTACTTTGTACTCTTGGTATCGTGGAAGTTTGTGACATCATGATTAGTACGTGACAAAATTCATTTCGCAAATCTTAATGGAAGATAAGGGCCGCAAATCGTACTCTATTGTAAAGTGTTGATTATTCACTTTATACGGTGTTTCCACAGATATGTCAACCATGTCAATGTCAAATATCACAATTTTCGATAGTCGACGGTTCAATATGATTTATTTTGAATTCCATTTAAGATGGCTTTGATGTATATATCATTATAACTTGTTTGTTAATAAATTTATATTTTTGAGCTTCATCACTATTTTCTTATCAATAGTTTATATTCGTACACTTATTTTTATTTTTTATTATTATTTGTTTGTCATGATGTTGTTTTTTATTCGTCTATCCATAAAAATAAAACGTTTTGGTAGAAACCTTCTTATTGATCATGGTTAGAAATTGTATGATATTTTCTTATTGTTTTTTATTCCCAGGTTTTCAAGCATTTTGTCAAGCATTGTTTGATGTTGGTGTTTCGTCGAACAAAAGTGTTGATATCGATCAACTTCTCTCCGTCCGTAAATAGCGTAAAAAACTACATTACATATTTTGCCAAATGTATTTGTAGTTTGATCATCCCAAAACTTAGAGAAAATATTGATAGCAATATTTTTGTGGCATTTAGGATCGATCTCTCGGCCGAGACAATAAAAAGAATTGCATTTATGTCAGTAACTGCTCATTTCATCGACAAAGAATTTAAACTTTATGCACGCATGCTTCAAGTCGACCATTTTTCGGAGGAAAAATATACCGCAGAAAATGTTTTAACAACTTAAATAAAAAATGACCAAACTTAAAATGTCCAATTTTGATGTTTAAGAAAATCGTTTTGTTGTTGTGATTGACATTGGCTTTAACATGTGTGCAGTTGAAGGTCTACCAAGTATGTTTACTGGGATACCTTGCGCAGACCATAAAATTGCGACAATTGTGACAATGATTTTGAACAAGAGCGCAACTTCCAAAAAATACAAATACGATGTGGATGTTCCTGAATTGTTTGATCTAATCGACTCTTGTAAATCATTGGTCACGTTTTTCAAACAGAGTAATTTACAAATTCTTTTGAAAAACGCTTTAAAACAAGAAAAAGCAACGCTGTGGAATTCTTTGCTCCGAATACTTAAGAGTATTTACGATGCATTAAATGAGATAGGATCAATCGTTCAAGCGAAAAATAAATTGATACTTTTTACTTGTATCAATAAGTCTCATCTTACCAAACTTATTCGAGTATGGAAAGGTTTCAACAAGCGACCCTACAGTTTGAAAATTTAAAAGAACCAACTTTACATTTGGTTTTGTTTTAACGATCGTCTCTCCATAGCCATTGTAAGATAAGAAAAACATCCTACAAAGACGGTGAAAAAGAATGCCCCGCCGATTCCCCAAACTTGCAAAATTTGGAAGAACTTTTTATGAAATTTGCACTACCAAAAAGGGGCCATCACGAGTATCATATTGTCACGGCTCTCTTAGATCCCCGACAAAAACAAAGGCTTGAAATAATTGGGGTATCGAAAACCGAAATTGAAAGCGCGAGGGTCAAACTTCGAGAACTCGCAAACGACCTTGGTGATGATGTTGATTTCGGTAGTCCTCAATGTATAACAAAAAAACGAAAAACATCGCAAAGTATGGACGGTTTCCACAATTTTTTTGGTGAGAGCGATGACGAAAATGAGGTTCTTATCACCACCGACAGAAAAACGCTTGTTAATGACGAATTGAAATGTTATTTTGTTTTAAAATTAACAAACAACGAAAGATTGAACTTTAACATACTTGAATGGTGGAAAACAAAATCAAATGTACGTGCAAAAGATTGAGGATTTCCTATTATAGCTTGTGTCACTAGATCCGTTCTAACTATTCCAACTTCTAACCCTATGTCCGAATGCAATTTTTTGGATGCCCGGAACACAATCACAAAGAAGATGAGCTCACTAGCAGCTTCAACTGTTATTGATCATTTGTGTGTTAAATCTAACGGAGATCTTTTAAACGCATAGTTATTTGTTTTGTTTTGTTTTATAATTATTCTTATTTTTTTAGTGTTAGTTATATTGTTTTTTTTTTCTTTTAAATTTTTGTTGTATTTCACAATTTTTAGTGTTAACCAGAATGCTTATTTTTAAAATCGTAGTATTTATACCAAATTTATATTTATAGATTTTGTGTAATTTTTAAGTTTGAGGTTGAGAATTTGTATAATAGAGTCGAAAATAGGACGAGGATTTCTTTGATGTGATTTGTTTATATCTATATTTGATATTACTATTATTTTTTGTTTTTTTTTGCTTATCACAACGTGTTTTTTGCTAATTGATTTTCCATGTGAAAAACTAAGATTTTTTTTGTTTAAACATAGATAATAAAAACTTAGCCTTTTTTGCATAATTCATAACATAGTATCTAGCAACAAATTAGATTTGCGAGAGAAAAAAAATTAATATGAGAGATAAACATTAATCTAAGAGTTACAGGCAAATTTAGGAAAAAAACTCTTAAGGGAGGTGACTGTCGAGGAAAAAAAATATTCGCCAAGACAGATTGCAAAAAGACAAACTAGTTAAAAGAAGAGGTACACGAACTGTTTTTTTCATTAGTGTTATGTCGCTACTATTTACAGCCAAAAATCACAAAATAGAGTTAACAACGTTATTTAAAGACTTGAACTACAACATGCCAAGTCTTCTTGTATTAAATAGTGTTATTAATCAAAAAATTTCATTAACAATAATAAATGTTTAACGCTAATAACAATGAGGGATGTAATTTTGTACTTTTTTGGGTACGGGCGCGTACGGGTAGTCTCGAGAAATCGAGTTTCGGTTAAATTTTATTTTCCTAAAAGCGTTTCGGGTAACGGTTAACAATTTGGGAGGGTGACATAACCTGGTCGAGCGTCGGGTACTCAAATTTTGAAAAAAAAAACGGTCAGTTTCGGTTATCTATAATTTTTACTTTTGCGACCTCTAACTGTAGTTACAACAATTTTGGAATTTGATTTCGATTTGATTTGCTATGCAAACAGTTTCAAATTCGAAAGAATTGATATTATTGCCAAAATAAAATTAACAATTCTATGTCACATTGACTATTTTTGACGTAATTTGGAATAGTTCGAGGGAGAAAAGACAAAAACAACAAAATCATGTCAGCATGCGGAATGTTTTAGAAAGAGTGACGACGACAATATCATAAATAAGCATGACGTCACAATATCACAAAAACTACACTGCCCGTCGTTAAAAACACTAAGTCAAGACTTTTTTTGGCCGAAAGACATAAAATAGTTTTAGCAAGACAATTTAAAGAAGTGGACTTTAATCTGTCGCGTGTCCCTGAACTAAAATTGTAATTGTAATTTTAAATCTAATTTCGCATAAACAGTAATAAATCCTTAATGGTTGGAATGATGGGCTGTGTAGACGTCTACAATGTCACAAAACAATTTGACGTCTACCGTATCAAATGGTCACAAAATTATAAGCATCTACAGATGTCATGATTTTTAGTCACATCTTTTGTCATATGACTTTTGTTTTGAAGACTGTAAAATGTCCATCGTTTGTTAAAAGAAATAAGCGTTAATTTATTGTTATAAACGCTATTTTCTATAGAGTTGTCGTAAAAAACAAAAACTAATAACGTTAATTCTTCCACTTAACGCCACTTTGTGAGTCGTGTACGCTGAGCTGGCATCAATACTATTCCAAGAATAAATATACTACAGTACCCTTCACAACATCCACCGGGAGACGTACTTGTGGGGTTTGAAATTGTAAATACTAGTGTTGTGTATCGGTAAGGATTTGTCGATAACTGATATGGGCCTTTTTTCGGGTATCCGATAATCGATATATTAGTACGATATATCGACATCGGCCTTATCGCCGATAAGTAGCCGATAATATCGGGTACTTATCGGCGATAATGCCGATAACGATAACTATCAGCGATATTTGTACGGACCGTACAGATAAATGTACGGCATGTACACTCAACTGTACGTCTTATTCCCCGGACGTGTACAAGCACAGAAAGTACAGTAGCCGCCATGAGATCTGTACGGTTTTGATACGGATCCAGTAAAAATGATGTACCTTTCACATCCGACGCCATGGCTTTGTCCCTTTATTCCTTGAGATCCACGGGGGATCTGCCACGTGTCAATCTGTCGGCTTTTTTGGCATAAGCTGCCGAAAGAGCCATTCCGGGATGCTGGCGCTCACGCTGGCCCGTCCGCTTGTGTTTTCCCATTCCAAGTTGTCCGTTCGATTTCGGCGGGGCGCAGAATGTTATTTTGCGCCCTGTCGAGCGTGCCCGAGAAACACAAGGGAAGGGCCCGCTGTCCGGAATGGCCGGTCTCGGCGTCCTGCAAAGAACCCACCAATGCGAATGCTTCCTATAATAATGATAATGCCCACTGCTGACCCCATCCCTCCCAATAGGCATGCATGATCAGATAGGAGAGGCACAAGGATAGGGAATAGGGATGAGTGCATGGGAAGGCGAAAAGATCTCCCCTCCCCGTTACTTTCCCCATTAAGCCGGGGAAAGGGGTGGGGTTCTCGGTAATCGGGTCGGTACCCCAATTTGTGCTTAATCCACAGGAAGTCTATAGCATTCGTTCCCTCAAAACCCACTGTTTCGATACCAGGAAATTGCAGTTTTACTCCGGGAAGTCCCCGCCAAAGCAAAAGAGACTACAAGTGAAGACACAAATGCACTACCACGTGGACATATAAAAATAAATTGGAATGGCTGTTTCAGATTTTAACAATATCACCTTGACCACAGATATAAAATATAAGATAGAAGATATAAAAGATGGCGAAGCAAGCTTAACATACCCCGGCAATTTACGATGATAATGGGAGAAAGGCGAAATCTCTCCTGATGGCAATGTAAATAGGTATGGTACTCCTTCAACCCTCGGTGTCCGCAGCTCAGAACCGACTAGACTCTTCTCAGTTTCAAGCAGCGAAAAATCCAAAAATCACCCAAAGGGATGGCAGTGCCAACGGCCAACCCGAACTATGATTCCCAAAATGGACAAATCCAAAACAGAGATGGCAATAGAGTCAAACAACACAAAGATTCTCCAAAAGAAGGTTTGTTGGAATTTCTGAGGGTTTTTACAGGAGACAGTACTGAAAAGCAACCTGTCTCCTTCGGCCCCAAGCGCCTTATACATCAAAGTTTTTCCAAAATCAGGTCCAAAAGTTAGAACTATGCTATGAACCAATGAGCGGCAAGCAAGAGCAATCGAACTGACAGAGGACCAAATAGTCCGTACTACACTTGGGGCAAAAAGTTAAACATCTGACTACGGCGAGATCCGCGGCCGGAAGTTATTATTTGATCCGCAGTTATAAGCCAAACTACAAAGAAAAGGACACGGAAGTGCCAAGCTTTGACTTAATGTAATTAATTAACCACTGGTCAGCTGAATCTGAAATGAATTGCTACAGACAGCTAACAGCAAAATCTAGATGACAGTGCGGAAGTCTACATGGCAATCCACAATGTACCCTCCACTAAGGCTGGTGGGAGCTAGTACTAGGTGACGGAACTGCGATCTTTCAGACGGTCGAACTTTGTCGTCCAGCCTCCGTTAGGCACGAAACAAAGTGCGTCTTGTTCAGTAGAGGAACTACCATAATCATTCCGGCAGGTTGCGCTCACTTTTCCGTACTCTGAGAACAGTACGGGTAGGAAGGGTACGGAAATCCTCGGTAATATAGAAGTGTGCCTGAAAAGCACTCGAGCTTGACAGCTGTCGAGCGTGCCCGAGAAACACAAGGGAACGGCCCGCTGTCCGGAATGGCCCGTCTCGGCGTCCTGCAAAGAACCCACCAATGCGAATGCTTCCCATAATAATGATAATGCCCACTGCTGACCCCATCCCTCCCAATAGGCATGCATGATCAGATAGGAGAGGCACAAGGATAGGGAATAGGGATGAGTGCATGGGAAGGCGAAAAGATCTCCCCTCCCCCTTACTTTCCCCATTAAGCCGGGGAAAGGGGTTGGGTTCTCGGTAATCGGGTCGGTACCCCAATTTCCCCCCTCTTAGTCAACCGTGACTAAAAAAAAGAAATAGTTACCCGCCCAATTCACAGTTCCCGCAGAACCATGGACTAGGGGATGGAGGGCATGGTTCCCATGAGGAGGGGAGACAAGAGGGATGCCAGCACTGCCCGCACTGATGGCAGACTAAGATGTCTTGCTGCTGGGAGGACAGGTGGCAGGATGATGAACAGGAAGGAGGGTCGGCAAAGTAAGTCAAGTGGAAAGTCGGTTTGTCTTCTAATCCTCGGAGGTGACAAGGGGCCACATTGATTTGATTCTCTTTAATTCTTCGCCCATCTTTCCCTTCCAAAGTCAGAACTCCCTTATTTGAAACTTCCACCACTTTCAAGATCACTCGCCCGACAGAAATGTCGAGCGTGTCCTTTTTCTGTTGCATGCGATACACAAAGTCTCCCGGCATAAATCGTCGCTGTCGGGGCACATAATCTCCGCTCCGGCGCTGGGAATACCACAATTGATCCCGGTGTTGTGTCGCCTATAAATTCCCTATGGCGAGAGGCATCTCCCGGTGGAAAATTTTGGCACGGTCGGCGATCAGTTTTTTGACAATTCCCTTGTCATCCATTGCCGGGAGGACCACCGCTTTTGCAGAGGCAGCCCCGGGCAGAAGAGGATGCCGTCCGAATAAAATGAAGTAAGGGCTGTAGGAGTGAAGAGAAGCCTGTCTGCTGAATCTGTATCCTATGGCAATCTAAGGCACCCTTCTGTCCCACTCTCCCAAGTCCTCTTCAACTGCATATTTCCGTAGTGACCGCTTCACTGTCTGTACGCACCTTTCGGCCAATCCGTCGGCTTGGGGGTGGTCGCGACTGGTAAGTCGATGGTCGATGAGGCATTTCTCCAAAAGATTGGTAAATTCTCCGTCGAATTCCGATCCTTGGTCTGTCAGAACCTCAGCTGGCGCCCCAAACTGTTACAGGACTCTCTGCAGAAAGGCGTCGACAATGGACTTGGACTCTTTTCGGGGCAGGACCACAAGTTCGATCCATTTTGAGAAATGTTCAATCATGACCAGAACGAAACGATTCCCACGTCTGCTGGTCAGAAGAGGTCCCAAAAGATCCAAAGACCACCGATAAAACATTCCCCTGATGGGAAGAGAATGGAGCTCAGTTCCGCCCTTTTTGTCAAAAGCTGTCTTAACTCGGTCGCAGGAAGTGCAAGTCTGTACAATTCGGTTGACTTGGGCCCGCAACCCGTGCCACCAGTAAGAGCCTGTAACCAAGGAAGTGGTTCGCTTCTGTCCGAAGTGTCCACATTGGTTATGGAGATTGGTAATCAGAGTTTCTCGATCGGAGGGAGGAGGAACCACTTTCCTAGTACCGTCTGTCCATTTCCGGAGGAGCATTCCTCGGTCCCATTCATATGCCGCCATCCTGGTCTGAACTCGGGATAATTGCATTCCAGCCAAGTGGGAAAGAGGGGATCCCTGCTGAATAGATTGGAGAGCTTCGGAGTCATTCCAGATGTCTTTCCGTCCGGCTCCTATGGGTGCCTGCCCCTCAATATCTGCTGCAAAAGTTGACAATTCCCCCCCAGCTGGAAGAAGCCAAATGAAGACGGAGGATGCTCGAATAAGTCCCAAACTAATTTCCGGATCCTCGTCGTGCCGAGCCCCGGTGGAATCCAGGGTAGAAGGATCGGGGTTTCGGCTCAGTCCGTCGGCATTCCCATGAATTTCCCCTGCCCGGTGGACAATGCTGAAATCATATTCTTGCAGGATAAGAACCCATCTGGCGAGTTTGCCAGTCAACTTACTATTTTCCATGATCCACTTCAAGGGTTGGTGATCGGTGATTAGTGTGAAATGGACCCCGTACAAATAAGGTCTGAAATGCTGGATGGCCCAAACCGCGGCAAGAAGCTCCCCATGATAACTGCTATAATCTCCCTCAGCTCGGTTATTGCTCCGGCTGGCGTAAGCCACCACATACTCGGCACCTGCGTCGTCAACTTGAGCCAAAACAGCTCCCAATCCAAACCTACTCCAATCGGTGTAAAGGAGGAAAGGCCTTTGGTGATCAGGCCTCCGGAGCACTGGGTGCTGCTTCCGGGCATCCTTCAAGAACTGGAAAGCGATCTGCTGTTCCTCGGCCCACAGCCATTCTTGATCTTTCCGCAATAGCTTATTTAGGGGCTGGGCGTGACTACTGAACTCAGGAATAAACCTGCGATAGTAGTTGGCCAGGCCAAGAAAGGTGCGCAAGGCAGAAATGTCCTGCGGGGGAGGAAAAGCGTCAAGGGCTTCAACCTTAACCATATGGGGACCCACTGTCCCAGGAGTCACCTCATGTCCGAGGTAAATAATTTTCTGCACCCCAAAAATACCCTTGCCCGGGTGACATTTCAAGCCCGCTGCTTGAAGGGCCCGGAGAACGATCTGGATGTGCTCCAGATGTTCCTCAAAAGTCTTTGAGAATATTATCACATCGTCGATGTAGCTTCGGGCACAATCGATTCCTCGGAGTGCTTCATCCATGGCGCGTTGGAACTTGGCTGGTGCATTCTTCAGTCCGAAGGGCATATAAAGCCACTCATAAAGTCTGGATCCGGCCCAGAATGCGATTCTCTCCCGGTGTTTTGGTTCCATGGCAATCTGGTGGAAACCATTCTTCATGTCCAGTGTGGAGAAAATAGTGGCCCCAGCAAGAGAATCGAATATCTCTTCCGGAGTTGGCATTGGGTACCGGTCAGGAATGGTGGTCGTGTTCAACATGCGGTAGTCCCCACACATTCGGAAGTCCACAGTTTTCCCGGATGAATCGTTCTTAGGAGGGAGAACTGTGGGGGAAGCAAACCCATGGAGTCCGGTACTCTCCTGAACCAACCCTGCGTCCATCAAAGTTTGAACCTTTGCAGTAATAAACTCTTTCTCTTTGAAGCTGAGAGGATATTGTTTCTGCCAAACCGTTGCGGTTTCGTCGATCAAATCTATCCGAAAGGGGGTTCCTTTGTAGATTCCGACATCTGTTTCGGACCATGAGAAAACCTGCGTGTTTCTAGCCAAGAGTTCTGTTAGCTGTTCTTTCTGTTGAGGGTCCAACTGCTCCCCCATAGTCCAGTCCATTTTGCCCGGCTCAACCGCAGCCCAAGCTTCCGGTGGTTTCCCCCCAGAGGTTGATGTCGAATTCTAGCCCAACCTGTGGATCTATCTCTATTCCTCCGGATAATAATTTACTGCTGACAACTCCCGCTAAGTTATCTCCTTCTGAGCTCCTGTTCCCCCCCACTGAAGGAACTCTCTGGTGTAGAATTTTTCTCTTTTCTCTCCCCCCCTCAAGCTGCAAAGTTGCTTGCATGGACAGTAACTGTGGAGCTTGAAGGTAATTTTTGCGTGAATCTGGAGCGCGGATACTGGAATAGGCAAGAGCATGCTTTACAACCCATGTAATGGCTTTTAAATCCATGCTTTGCCCTATGAGGCTACACCTCTGTAGGTCTGAAATACCTGGTGCTGCCGTGGTTTCTGGATGAAATCCCATTGCCTGTTCTCGTTCCGATATTGTTGGGGCTGTCCAAAGTCTTTCCTTGCTGTCAAAAATCATTCCAGCTGCCCCTTTCCGGTAGGCGTGACTGTGAGGAAAAGATACCAACGTGGGGAGTGCTCGACGTGGGAATCCGGGGATATTGCATTGGAAGAAAGGTGTGCGATCCAGCTTTGTTACAGGTGTCGTTCTTCTCCCTTTTCCAAGTATTTGCTGTACTGAAATCTGGGGGTCGGGGGTTTGTGTCTCAGACAGTTGTCGGAGGACTGGAAGAGGGATCATATTGGTCCAATATGCCCGGAGTCTGTGCGCTCGAGATCCCATTTGAGCAGCCTCAAAAACCAAGGGAGCTCCCAGGATACGGGTTACCTGATTCCAACTTTCTGCAACCTGCTTTCGTTTATCATCCCCCGGGTGGACATTCTCCAGAATGTACCCCACGGGTGTGTCTTGGAGTTGCTCAATCCACGATATCAATGAAATCATCTGATTGAAGGTTCCACTTCGGTGGTCCTGATGCCCTCTTCCTTGTCCTGCTAGGGAGTATCCCTGACAAGGCCATCCCGCCACAACCAGATCTACTCTTCCCAGACTAGCTAAATGAGGTGCCATTATATTATCCACATTCTGGGGAAGACTTCGGTGAGCTTTGGAAATGGAAGACACTTGAAGCTGTTGAGGATATAAGCGGTGCAGTTGATGTAGGCGATATTCGCTGACAGCTCGTGCTTCCGGTGAAATTTCCACTGCTGTGTAGGACTCCACTTGATACCCTGCCTTTAAAACTGCCTCCAAATCAGAACTGATTCCTGAAAATAAAGATAAAATCCGAAGTCCGGAGTCGGGGACTTTCAATGACACCACTTGTCGATTGAAGGCTTCGCTCCCAGTCTGGTTTTTGAAAACATCTGACTGTATCGTCGAATCTGTTTTCGGAAATAGTAAGGCCGAGAAGGTTTGATCCACTCCCCGCCGGAGTTTCGCCACCTGCAATAATCTGTCTGTGTATTCTCTTTCCCACCGCTTGGAAATCGGGAATTGCTAGATGTATTCGGCTGAAATTCTATGGGCTCCATTGCCACACAGAATTCGCAGGTCCAAAGGAAGCTAATCTAGATAGTGCCGACTCCAACTTGATATAAACCCAAATGATTGACCCCTTGACAATCAGAACCCCAATATAGCTTCACCCTTGTGAATTAACACTTTCTGTGTGCTCAGTTCCACCAAAGAATGCAAAGTTAGAATATGAGATTTGGACACATTCACCCACTTTGACTTTCCCTAAGAAATGCAGCCACCCAGGCAGGCAAAGACTCTGACCGACTACACCCCTGTGTAGCCTGGACTCCCCTGAGTCCGCAGCAACAAGAATCACTGAATTTGGTCAATTGAATTGATAGTTATGGTTGGCCAAAGTTTGCCATTTATATAAGGTGCTCTCTGGGAGAGGCATCTACCTACCAAAAATATTCTAAGTTCTAGTCCCTCTCTAAACCCCTTCTACTAAAGTACGACGCCAATCACAGGACTGTACCGTACATAAAAGTACAGGCGCCGGAGTACTTTCTGTACGGAAATTGTACGACAAGACCATACGAGTGACAAATGTCACACCCAAACTTGTTATCTTGCGCTCCGGAGATTCCGCAATCCTCCAGCGCATTTCCACGTGTCATCCGGAGTGGCGGCGTCAGAAAACGCCAAGGCGGCCATTCCGGAATCTCGGCTAGCACCACGGCCGTCGATTAAATCTGGTATCCATTCTTACCCGTCGAAAATAAGTGCGCAGTATTTGTTTCGCCGTCGAAACAAATGCGCGGTATCAGTTTCGCGTAAACCATACTTCACTAAACTGTTTCTATGTACTAAGGATCTTTTTGCGCCGTTAAATGAATTCGTCTACGTGTACATATTTATATAATTATCAAACCCTATATGTCCTAGCACTAGTCCTAGACTAAACGGACAAAGCTAACGGCTACATTGACGGACGGCAAGTACCAGGATCAATTCCTGGGTCCGTCAATACTTTTAGTAAACCCATCTATTTTCTGCTAACTGCTGCTACAAAGCTTTAGGCAGCCATGGCCCTATCACCCTACCCAGCCTTCAGTGACTACAACAAGTGTGGGGGCTTGGTAAAGGGAGTTAGAGGTAGACCGCCTCTACATTTTTCCTATTATAATACAGACCTAGAAAATACTCAAATATCAACACTCCCCTTATTTTCTAGTCTATTTTCCTTTCGACTTCCTCACACAAATAAACACGCACTCTCTTTCCCTTTTTCTCTTTTTATTTCTTTTCCTTTTCTTTTCATAAAACTTTAAGAAAATACTCTCGTATTTAACACAGTGCATTAGATGAACTGAAATAATTATTGCATCACATATTTTATTTAACATCCCACTTTTCATAAATCCGAGCAAAGATTTTATCCACCTCATCACTTTTTCATCCACACACAAACCGGTTTCCCTCTTGCAATCCAAACAGCCAGCCCCATCTCCAATCTGCAACACACACCCTGAGGCTAACCCTTTTACAGGCACACCTTCATAAATGTCATCACTCCCTTTAGTGATGTCAAACCCATCACCCCCAAAACATGAACTTTCCTCACTCTCTTCCATGGATTTCTTTCCACTCTCACTTTCTAAATTTATTCCCAATAAATATTTCTCCTCCCCTAAACCTTTCATTAAATATTCCTCTTCTCCCCTATCTTTTAAAACCCCTTCTAGTTTCACTTCTCCCCTTTCCTCGGAATCCGTTGAAGTCTCCTTTTCCAACCAGTTTTCTAATTCCAAAATACCTATAGAATTATCCTCATTAATTTTATTTTTCCCGTTTTCACTTATGGATCCTAGTTCTGAGTTTCTCATTTCTAAGTCATACACTTTACACTCCTCGACATCCTCAAGTACCTCCTCTCTCTTTACTTCCCTTATACCTCCAAAAGCACACTGTTGCCTTCGTGGAATTTCTGTGTACTTTTCTCTCTTCTCCATTCTACCGATGTGAAGAAGCTCCAAGATTTTTTCATCCTCTTTCTCCTCTTCCCCTTCTTCCTCCTCATTCACACTCCAACTTCTAAGTTCTTCCAAACGAGGACACTCCTCCATATAGTGACCCGGTTTCCTACAAGTGAAGCAAACCCCCTTTTTCAAAGTTCCCCTTTCTTTTCCTCTCCCTCTCCTTCCACCGAAGTTTCGATAAGGTTTACCTTTGTCCTTCTTCCTTTCATCACGCTTCCGCTCGTCACCGTCGTTCCTCATATCACGCTTCCGCCAGTCACCACCAGCTGTAAATGCACTCACCCTCTCACTTCCCCTACGAAGCTCCAAGGTGCTTTCCCTCACAAGAATTATCCCCATGGTAATGCTCCAAGTCCATGAGGAGACATCCATTCCCTGCATACGGTAAATGATGTCTTCGTACTCATATGGGAGCATCATGATTAGTGTATTAATCTTTCTCTCCTCAGATTCTACATATCCCGCACTAGCAAGCTCAACATATAACACAGCAATATCATTGCAAAACTCTGTCATGCTACCGCCTTTATAAACATAGGCCTCTATCTCTTGTCTTACTAACTGCTGCCTCTGTATAGTCTCACTCTTATAAATCTGAATTAGTGTGTCCCAAATTTCCGACGACTTGGTTAGATTTAAAAGAGTGATAGCTATAGACTTAGACACATATCTAAGTATGAGATGTTTTGCTATAGTGTTTTTATATTCCCAAATTTTTCTATCATTTTCTTCAGTTTTTGGTTCAGTTATAACCCCCACAAGTGGAACCGTAGCCGAGAGCCTAGCTCCCCTCACCATAGGTGTCCCTTTATCCTTCTCCCCTATTTCCCCTTCCACGGTAATGATTTTCCCTTCACCTTCCGTTGCATCTGAAATCCGGTTGGTTTTCTGGGCAGCCCCAGATGATTCTCCATAGTGAGCTCCACCAAAGCCGGGTGGCGGACACCTCACTTGTCCCGAAACAATTCCCCACAAGTGCTTCTCGAAAAACAATCCCTCCATCGTGAACTCCCAATAAGTGAAGTCTGTTCCATCAAACATAGGCACCCTAGATGGTGGGCCCATAACCTGAAATTCTATGGGCTCCATTGCCACACAGAATTCGCAGGTCGAAAGGAAGCTAATCTAGATAGTGCCGACTCCAACTTGATATAAACCCAAATGATTGACCCCTTGACAATCAGAACCCCAATATAGCTTCACCTTTGTGAATTAACACTTTCTGTGTGCTCAGTTCCACCACAGAATGCAAAGTTAGAATATGAGATTTGGACACATTCACCCACTTTGACTTTCCCTAAGAAATGCAGCCACCCAGGCAGGCAAAGACTCTGACCGACTACACCCTTGTGTAGCCTGGACTCCCCTAAGTCCGCAGCAACAAGAATCAATGAATTTGGTCAACTGAATTGATAGTTATGGTTGGCCAAAGTTTGCCATTTATACAAGGTGATCTCTGGGAGAGGCATCTACCTACCAGAAATATTCTAAGTTCTAGTCCCTCTCTAAACCCCTTCTACTGAAGTACGGCGCCAATCACAGGACTGTACCGTACATAAAAGTACAGGCGCCGGAGTACTTTCTGTACGGAAATTGTACGACAAGACCATACGAGTGACAAATGTCACACCCAAACTTGTTATCTTGCGCTCCGGAGATTCCGCAATCCTCCAGCGCATTTCCACGTGTTATCAGGAGTGGCGGCGTCAGAAAACGCCAAGGCGGCCATTCCGGAATCTCGGCTAGCACCACGACCGTCGATTAAATCTGGTATCCATTCTTACCCGTCGAAAATAAGTGCGCGGTATTTGTTTCGCCGTCGAAACAAATGCGCGGTATCAGTTTCGCGTAAACCATACTTCACTAAACTGTTTCTATGTACTAAGGATCTTTTTGCGCCGTTAAATCAATTCGTCTGCGTGTACATATTTATATAATTATCAAACCCTATATGTCCTAGCACTAGTCCTAGACTAAACGGACAAAGCTAACGGCTACATTGACGGACGGCAAGTACCAGGATCAATTCCTGGGTCCGTCAATACTTTTAGTAAACCCATCTATTTTCTGCTAACTGTCTGCTACAAAGCTTTAGGCAGCCATGGCCCTATCACCCTACCCAGCGTTCAATGACTACAACAAGTGTGGGGGCTTGGTAAAGGGAGTTAGAGGTAGACCGCCTCTACATTTTTCCTATTATAATACAGACCTAGAAAATACTCAAATATCAACATCGGCAATATCTGTGGAACTGTCAAACAGCTCCACCGGAGAGGTTATAGAATACACGGGGTAACAGCCAGACACTGGGACATTGGTCTTTCCCCGGTTCCATAAATCCAAAGGAACCACAACTTTGGTTCCTTCGGGATTTCCTGGATCCCGAACTGTACATTGCTCCTTCCAAACACTCAAACTCATATTCATGCGGGTCCAAGTTGCCATTCCCAACAAAATTTCAAACTGATTCCCTTCTACCACTAAGAAAGGAAGTCCAATTTTCACATTCTGTCCCGCATCATCTGAGAATTCAATGTCCATGGCTTTGATGATCCCATGGACTGGTTGATTGCCGCTGCTGACTGTGCTCAAGCAGATGTTACTCGGGCAGATCTGGGGTCTGATTTCTTCCGGCATCTTTTGCAATGCAGAAGTAGTAATGAGGTTGGGAAGTGCTCCGGTATCAACCACAACGTCTTGATACCCGCCGTACCCGTTCAGTTTGAAATTCCCGGTCCGGTTTAGAATGAGTGCTACGGACAAAGTTTTGTAGTCCCTATCCGCCATAGGGGTCTTAGGATCTGAAGAAAAGTATACCGCCGTGGGTTGTGTCACCCTGGTGACTTTGTCTTTTCCAGAATGGATCTGTTCTCCCAGGGCCTGAATGAGGATCTCTTCGGGCAGATTATGGGAGGAAGCAAGGGTCTTGACATGGGTCAAGGCATAAGGCATCAAATGCCGGACCACCATAACAGCAGGCTTGGAGGAATGGAGCGGAGCTTTTGGGGAGGATGTAGGCGAATTTTGTTCTTGATCCGGTTCTCTTTCTTTGTTGCCATCAATTTCAGAACCGGAATCGGGTACGGGTGGAGTTTTCGGTGCTTCTTCATCCGGGCGTTAGGCCATAAACCGCTCAAACCAATCCTGAGTGCTCTGTTTGTCCTCTTCCAGTGATCTTGTCTCCGGCTGCAGTTTCTCTTTCCTGTAATTTTCGAAACCGGGAGGCAATTAGGTTGAGTAGGAAGAGAAGGGGGTTGAGTGGGCTTGATCCCAAGGCCTATGTCACTGTTCAGAATGACTGCCCTGGGCGTGAAAGACAAAGGCCCGGTGGCCTTCCTGTTGTGGTCCTTTGGGCCCATTTTTCACCTGTCTCTCTTTTGATCCGAGGTTGAGGAGCGGAGTTGTCTACGACCATCTCCCACTCCAACATTCCTTGCTCCGTGCAAGAAACTGCTTGCATGGTGGGCATTTGGGGGTTCCAAATCCCAGCCCATCATATCGTCTTCATTAGCACCCGATGTGCTTTGAAGCTCAAGCTCCGCTAGCTTTTGTAGTTACTCTTGCTTCTGTCTTTGGAGTCGTTGCGCTGCCGTAAGAGGAGCAGGCCGGTAAGTCGACCCCAAACGAAGTGCAGCCAACTCTGCAGCCATCGCAGCCATCTGCTGACTCTGTTGTTGGATTATTATTGACGATGTAAGTCTGGCTGGAGCAGTCGTTAATTGTTCTGGTGTCACTGGTGTAGGCAGCACTGGGCGCTCCCAAGGGTAAAGGAGTTGTAGGGGAAGAGGGTTAACGGCAGTCTCTCCTCCTCCCGTGAACAGAGCAAATTGCATCATTTCTTTCGGGATCCCGTTCTTCCGGAAACATTGCCCCTCCTTGTGCCCCATAAAACCACAGGCCTCGCATTTGTGACCCTTGGTGGTATACTTGCTCCGAATCTCGTTGGAGATCTGAGCGTCGTCAAACTTGGGCAGTTTGATTTGACGCAGTTGGGACTGGGACATTTTCGAAGTTTCGCTCCGTGGAGTGGGTCGGTAATTGTTCTTAGTGACCGGTGTTCTCTCCCCCCCCCCCCAGCTCCTTTGAGTCGTTCTTCATGCTGCTTCTGGTTCCTTTCGGAACGTTCTACCTCCCATTCTTTCAACTTGAGGGCTAGCTCCGGTTTGAGTGTCCTGCTGCAGCGTTTCCATCCATGTCCAGGTTGTTGACAATTTAGGCAATTGTACAGAATCACCCGATTGTCGGCCCCCATTGCAGGTTCTGGCCTGCTGTCCACCACTTGCTTCCCTTTAAGCTTCCGCAAAGCTTGGAGTTCCGCTTGTTCTTCCCCACTTAAGGATGTTTCCCCGGCGAATCCTGAAAAATTCGCTCTTGCCTTGCCGGTCACGGCTTTTTCTCTCGCCTCACTGTGAACGAAGTGGTCGTATAACTTCATGGCCACCAGGGATATGTCCTTGGCCGAGGGATTTATGTCTTGGATGGCCTGTCCTGCGATCCAGTTATCCAAGGCAGTTTGCCCTGTCGGTCCGAAGGAATTACGAACAGCAATGAAATACTTGGTCGCCATTGCGGGAAGGTCAATGGTAGACAGTTTAGTCTTCTGACAAAGATTAGAGAGGCGGTTAAAAAGTGTCTGAGGCGTCTCATTCTTCAAACACCGGAATTCCGTGAATTCCTTGATGGCTGATTCGTTCTTCTCGGTATAGAGGAGTCTCCAGATGTTTAGAAGAGTGGTGCAAGGGGTGGGATTTGACACCATACGAGTTGCAGCCCAAACTGCCTGAATTGCTTGCAGCTGGTTAACATAGGCCCTCCCTTGGGCCTGCAACTTTATATCATCGGTGAAGGTAGCTGTTACAGGGGTCACCGCTGCGGCAGCCAAATCTGCCTCCGCTCGTAAAACTTCTGCACCCAGGACCGGATCTGAGATTTTGATGCTAGGAGCCATCAAAAGAGGTTGACGCTCCTTATAATCTGCCAACGCCCCTCCAGAGAGGTAGTTGACCATCATAGGAAAGAGAGTTGTTTCGAAGTCATCCGGAATAGCTCCTCCCCTGTACTTATGTATTTCCGATTAAGTGAAAGATTTCCACAACAACTCGAAATCTGAGAAAGCGATCCCTGAGCTGTCCCCTCTAAATATTCGAATATCCCCCATTTCTTTCTCTTCTTCCGCTGGTTGGGTGAACTGGGAAAAGGAAAGGCCGGTGGGACTAACGAACTGTGCCGGCGAAGTAACCCCTTTGTCCTCTTCTTCGGGACCAGAACCGCCTTCTCCTCCGGTAGGAGATGCTGTTCCGCTAGGCGCGGATACTCCTCCCGCAGAGGAAGTACGAACCCCTGAAAGGATGGCGGGAGGAAGGGTATTCCTCACGGGAAGAATTCCTGGCCCCCGGTGAGCAGAGGGTATCTGCGTCTGAAGACTTGTCTGGCCTGGTGTCCCAGAAGGAAAGGCCCACTCCCCTTCGTCCACTCCTCGATATCCACGGGAATACCTTTCGTCCTGACGAACTGACTCCTCTGAAAGGATGTGGATCCGAGGTCTGTTCAAAGGTTGATCTCCGGGCAGAGATGAAGAAGCAGACGACGAAGGCTCGTTCTGAGGAGAAGGAGTTTGTCTTCGGAAAGGAGTCTATTTCCGGGGCCGTCTTCAGGAGGTTTCAGGAGGTGGAGTTCCGGAACTGGAGGAGGGCGAACGCCTGTGAGGAGGGGAGTATACATCGTACTTATAGGGTAAATTCAGCGTACCTGGGGACCCACGGTCGGCTCCAGTAAGAAAAACGGAAGGAGATGGAGAGGAGATGGTATTCTCCCGGGGTTCTGCTACTGGAGCCTGGGAGTGGGAAGTAGGAGGATGAGGAGGAAAATGAGGAGGATCACGGGACAGCCTGGGTGGAGGAGAAGGAGGTGTAGACGGTCTCAAGGGGATGTGAATTCTTTCGTCCGGTCGTAACTCCACTAAGGCCTCAACAGCTTCAGAAACCTCCACCGAAACAAAAGTAGGCTCTTCCCGCGGAGCCGCTTCGAGTTCAGACGGTAAATCTGCACCCAACCCCCCAATATTAGGTCGTGTGTCTGCCCCCTCTTCCCGCTGATGAGGAGGTTCCCGACCAATCTCCGAAGGAGGAGCCTGGGGTGGAGCTCCGGGGTTCCCGACCAATCTCCGAAGGAGGAGCCTGGGGTGGAGCTCCGGGCGGGGTTTCCGCTACAGGGGTTAGAGGGATCCGCCCACTGAGGATCCCACTGGTCCTCCGCCTAGCTTCCCGGATGAGATTCAATTCCTGCTCCCACAACTTTCTCCGTTCTTCCTCCAATGCTTTCCAATCCACTGTAACGGGTCCAGTCCCCGCCGTTGCCGAGCCCTGAGATTTTAAAATTTCCACTAGTTCCTTAGCCCTTTCCACTACTCCGGTCAGATCGGCTATCCCTGCTCCTAGAATTTCTGGATCTGTAGGCCTGGCTCGAGACAATCCCGCGGACCACTCTTCTAGTTCGGTTTCGGAACCTCTGGGTCAGTGGGTTCGGGTCGCCAGAACCCTCCATCAGGGCGGACCCGGGTTGCTGGAGGGGTAGATCTCTCGGTGGAGACTGGCACTGGCGGTGGGGAAGGTTTTTCCTTGGGAATAGGTGCAAATCTACCCTTGCTATCCCTATGGTCAAACTTCTTCCCCCTCCCCGGCTCTGGAGCCCCGCTATCGCTGCCATCTGCTCTCCTACGAGACCTCGAAGTTGGGCGCCCTCGGAACGGTCGGCTTGCTGCAGTGTCTTGAGAAAAAGATGGAGGAGGGCGAGAAGGAGGAGCCCTCCTAGGCCTTTCCTGCAAGGACTGTGAGGAACCACTCTCTGAAGAGCTGCTTAGAATCTCCACTACCCCTCCCAGTGGTTTAACCACCCGAGGTCGATCCGACCGAGACACTCTTTGCACCAACTCCTGCTTAACATTCAGTTCATGAAGATCATGAAGAGCAAGGAGTACCTTTCGACCAGGGCGGCTGGGATCCGTAAAAATCGCAGGGTCAATCTAAATTTCGGCCCTGAGAACCTTTGATTTGGTGTGAAGCCCGACCTCCAGAAGGGGACCCAAAAGGGGCTCCCGCTGAGCTTGCCTCTTTGGCCTGGCCCGGGGTAACACTTCGTTTCTTTCTGGAGCCTGTGCTCTCGACTCCTTTTTTCCTCGGCAAAGGTTCTGGAGGCCTCCGCCAAGGAGGGAAAATGTTCGGGAGTGAGGCTAGGAGGGGATGGGGGCGAAGTTTGTGGTTCGGGTGGTTTCGGAGGGGTCTCAACCCTAACACGCTCAGGCATCATCCCCTGGAGAAACCGCTCTATGTTGGCAGGCGAGGTAAAGGGGACGGATTCTTCGGGAACCTGTGACTCTTCTTCTGATACCACCGCTTCTTGATTCGCTCGTTCTTCCGGCCGGGCACCGGAGAGATTCTTATCTTGAGCTTCACCTCCCCCCATGATGACGAAGGTCTCGAAAGAAGAATCAACGACAGGAAACAAATCTCGCTTCCGCCAAGAGAGCTTCTAAAGTCAAAAAGCTCCTATCCCCTCTAATTCGGAAGAGACAGGTTGCTTTTCAGTACTGTGCTTAATCCACAGGAAGTCTATAGCATTCGTTCCCTCAAAACCCACTATTTCGATGCCAGGAAATTGCAGTTTTACTCCGGGAAGTCCCCGCCAAAGCAAAAGAGACTACAAGTGAAGACACAAATGCACTACCACGTGGACATATAAAAATAAATTGGAATGGCTGTTTCAAATTTAACAATATCACCTTGACCACAGAAATAAAATATAAGATAGAAGATATAAAAGATGGCGAAGCAAGCTTAACATACCCCGGCAATTTACGATGATAATGGGAGAAAGGCGAAATCTCTCCTGATGGCAGTGTAAATAGGTATGGTACTCCTTCAACCCTCGGTGTCCGGAGCTCAGAACCAACTAGACTCTTGTCAGTTTCAAGCAGCGAAAAATCCAAAAATCACCCAAAGGGACGGCAAGTGCCAACGGCCAACCCGAACTATGATTCCCAAAATGGACAAATCCAAAACAGAGATGGCAATAGAGTCAAACAACACAAAGATTCTCCAAAAGAAGGTTTGTTGGAATTTCTGAGGGTTTTCACAGAAGACAGTACTGAAAAGCAACCTGTCTCCTTCGGCCCCAAGCGCCTTATACATCAAAGTTTTTCCAAAATCAGGTCCAAAAGTCAGAACTATGCTATGAACCAATGAGCGGCAATCAAGAGCAATCAAACTGACAGAGGACCAAATAGTCCGTACTACACTTGGGGCAAAAAGTTAAACATCTGACTACGGCGAGATCCGCGGCCGGAAGTTATTATTTGATCCGCAGTTATAAGCCAAACCACAAAGAAAAGGACACGCAAGTGCCAAGCTTTGACTTAATGTAATTAATTAACCAGTGGTCAGTTGAATCTGAAATGAATTGCTACAGACAGCTAACAGCAAAATCTAGATGACAGTTAAAAAGTCTACGTGGCAATCCACAATGTACCCTCCACTAGGGCTGGTGGAAGGTAGTACTAGGTGACGGAACTGCGATCTTTCAGACGGTTGAACTTTGTCGTCCAGCCTCCGTTAGGCACGAAATAAAGTGCGTCTTGTTCAGTAGAGGAACTACCATAATCCTTCCGGCTGGTTGCGCTCACTTTTCCGTACTCTGAGAACAGTACGGGTAGGAAGGGTACGGAAATCCTTGGTAATATAGAAGTGTGCCTGAAAAGCACTCGAGCTTGACAGCCCGTTGTACTTTTGTGTCCGCCGTCCTTTTCCAGTTCCATGTTCACCAGTTTTTTAGTAAAATCCCGTGCGTCGCCGTAAAATTTTTGTTTAGTTAACTGGTCAACGTTTATGTGATGCGCTATCCGTAATAAATTGCAGTTAAACGGTAACAGAACAGATTTTTACACGTGGCATGCCACGCTATATAAAGTCAATAAAATAATACAGTATGTTATAAAGTACTATTGTATGCATACGATATATTTTTAAGGTTATCGCCGATATGGAATTTGTTGGTCCTAGACCGATATATCGGAACCGTCCCGATAACCGATAACTATCGGTATCGGTGTTATCGCGATAAGTTTTTTACCGATACACAACACTAGTAAATACAAATAGGAGTACAAATTTTGCAATTTTAGCTAATTTTACGCTATATTATGGTTTGTCAAATACAAGTCAGCGCTATTTCCGGCAACTATGAACCATTTTAAAGTTAATACACATGCGAATAACACTTAGCGTTGTAGAAATGAGATGTCACGTTCTATACTAAAACATACAGATATATAACACTAATTCTACGAACATGATATAAAATGGTGAATACTAACTAAAAACTTTCCATAATAGCGTTGATTCTATTTTAAACGTGAATAATACTAATTTATGATTTTGGGCCAAAAAAATCCACGACAAAATTAGTGTTATTAACGCTAATAACAATCGGTGGTGTAGCAAGGAAAATCTTCACCACGAAAGAAAGGTTGATCCTAAGCTAGAGGTACATGGGCCCATACTCTAAGTTTTTAACCCGTCATATTTGGAATCCGCTCCCAAATTTGGACAAATCAATGTTATTTATATGACCGACAAGCAAGATTTTGCAAGTTTTTAGCGAGCAATTTTGCTACAATTGTTTTTATCTAATGTCGTGGTTCTATGGGAGGTCTCCATAATTATACGGACAACATTATTGGTTGTAATAATGAGGACTTCGTGCCATCAGCTAGTGTTTGTAAAGCTATATAATTGTACATAGAACATTATTGGTTGTAATATTGAGGACTTGGTGCTATCATGTAATGTTTGCAAAGTTGTGTAATTGTAGGGCCAATATTATCGGCTATAGTATTAGGGATGGTGTCGTCAAGTAATGTTTATAAACCTATGTAATTGTATAGACAACATTACTGGTTGTACTATTAAGGACTTGGTGTCATCAGGTAATGTTTGTAAAGCTATGTAATTGTAGGGACAACATTACTGGTTGTAATATGAAGGAATTCCTGCCATCACGTAAAGTTTATGGAGCTATGTAATTGTACAACAACATTACTAGTTGTAATATTGAGGACTAGTTGCCATGAGGTATTGTTTTTAAACTTATGTAATCGTACGGACAACATTATTGGTTGTAGTATTGAGGACTTCGTGACATCAGGTAATGTTTGTAAAGTTATGTTTTGTTTTATAAGGGCACTTTGCCACGTGATAGAGTAAGGATTTTTCCCTATCTTTTTCCTCCAAAACTTAGCCAGCAACGAGAAAATCTGCAGCAACCAGAAAAATGAAACTACCGCAATACAATTTGCGTTACAAACTTCTATGGAAAGCACCTCGCTAGGTGATTTTAATTGAAATTTTGAAGATGTGAACGAATAGGCAGATGTTGTCGCACGCGTCAGCGTTTTTTTTTTTTTTTTGTAAAACGCGGAGTACCAAATAGAAAATCACTCTCCATTTCCAGGTTGTACGATCTTTTTTCCACGCAGGGGCCGTGGAGGCCTCTCGAGTAATGGATGGCATTTCACAAAAGCGAAGTCTGTGAAGGTGCCTATTTCTCTCTCCCTCTCCCACTACCGCGTCTATCCCACAATTATTGCAATGAAAAACGACAATAATGGTATCGAATGAAAGATTGTAAAATATTACTTTTGATTGTCTTTGGGCGTATTTTGATGGTAAGCAAAGTGAGAAGTGATGAAAAACAAAATCGGGAAACCATGGTGGAAAATTTTGGAACTAGTGACGTTAAAATGTCACAAACCCTGAACATCTATAATGTCACAAAAAACTAGACGCCTACAACCGTCATTATTTTGTAAATGTCATCAATTGTTGCAAGTTTTGTAGTCATCTACAACCGTCGCGAATTACACCCAAGTCTACATTCGTCACAATTTAAAGCAACGATTTCATTGCGTTACAGCGGAACGCTTTGAAAGTAGCACGGAAAATCTTCTCCAAAAAACAAAGTAACAAGATTAAGTGTCGGTTTCATGGGAAATCGCCCTAAGTGGTACTACGTAACTTAAAGATCAAATATTGAAAATCGTCAGAGATTTTACAAACCGGCCAATTACAATGTGGAATCAATACTTTCATCCTATTTCACTATAAGAAATATGCGTACTATGTCACTGTACCCTTAAAACCCTTTTTTCTTAGAAAAAAAACGAAAAATAACCCTTTTCTTAGCAGGCGCTCTGTCGTTTTGAACGCCTGCTTTTCCAGCTTTGTCTTTTCGAACCGAAAACTCGAAGCGCGGGAAACCACGAAGTTGAAGGGAAGGGAGCGTGACGGCCTGACGGCTGACGGGATATCTTTCGGCAAAGACTTTTTGTTTACATTTTATTAGATTCGCGTCAGAAAGTACATGGCCTTAGCTACGTGTGAAAATTTCGGTGGTAGTCAGTGATGCTATAAATATAATCCACGTGTAGCGATTCTGCACGTTTGTGTTTAGATGTTAAAGCCGGATGGAACGATTGCTTCGCGGACCCTAAAAAACCCTAAAAAACCCTAAAAAACCCTAAAAAAACCCTAAAAGACCAAATATAATCGAACGGTCAATATATTCGCCGGGAAACTTGGAGAATCAGAATCGGATCTTTTGTGATGTTATTTAAAAAAATAAAAATACGACACGGTACGTAAAATTACAAAATTCTTTTAAAATGCCTTCGCTTTTCGTCTGATGGAACTTCAGTACACCGCGCATCGTTATTAGTGTCACCGTCACTAATTTGGGTTCTTAAAATTTTGATTTTTTTCCAAAAATAGTATACGTGATTTTAATTTTTCCTTGACGTTAATTGAGGTTCCGTACAAATTAGCGTACAGAACGAAAGTACATTAATATGTAAATAGTGTGGTGTACGGTTGATGTCAGACCGTACATAAATGTACCTTTTTAGTTGAAAATTTTACAAAAAATGACTTAAATCGGACGCGTTCGCATAGGAACGTGCGCTAAAGAAACGGGATTGGTCTGACATGTAAATAAGTCTGACATGTACGGATATTTAAATTTCACTACGGTGTACGATTTTTTATATTTTGTACGGATACATATAATAATGTATATAATCGTACAGAAAATTTTCCATTTTTGCTGTTCCAAATTAGCGTTAACACTGAAATTAGAATAAACCTTTTTTTTTTTAATTTTCAAATTCTTAATTAGCGTCAATGACGGTATATTTACTTACACACTATTTAAACTTTGACACTAATAACGATGCGCGGTGTACTTCACCCTAACCTAGGCTCTGACACATTCAATTCAAAACGGGAAAAACGATAGGCGGCAACGCGAAAATATTAGCGAATCCACAGACGTGGACGGCTCAGATTTCATCTGGGAGATTATTGTGGTGCAATGTATGCAGTATACCGTCCAAGAATAACGGCTGACACGTGTTCATGACCTATTTGTTGCCCTAATTGCCGCAGCCATCGCAATGACTGTTTGGATCCGCACTTCCGCAGGTCGATTTCTTTCGGGATCCCTTCCATAGATATTCGTACGATTTTTACGCGCAAATCCGTACTAATTGTAAACAACAGCGGTCCCTTCGTATAACCCGAATCTTTGGCCAGATACTCTTCATTCCTATTGGCTGACGACCATTAGTCCACTTTCACGTCATAATGACGAGGTCGGTAAGAGTTGAAGTTACCGTAGCTCCTATGACTTTTTTCACTTTTTTTGACTTTGTTCTGTATTTATTCGTTGAGGTGTATCATTTTATTTTTTGGCAGATTTCCTGAACTTGGCCACGCTGCGTATTTTTTCTGTTTTTGCCGGAAAATGGTGCCAGCCTGTAATTGACTGTACTGCTATTTTTAGTGATATACTTTTTTTGACTTTTTATTAATCTGTCTCCTGTTCGTTGTAGACTTGTAGTCGCCAATCACATGTCGTTTTGGTGACTTTCGTCATTATCCAGTCACCTTTCGTCTTTTCTGCGTCGGGCGTGTAAAACTGTACCTCACCGTATATTTTTGTTTTTCTTTCTGCCTTCCTGTTTGTCCTTTCCGCGTTTTGTAAAGTACACCGCGAATCGTAATTAGAGTTATATACGCTAATTCCGTCACCCCAAATTTAATTTTGACTCTATCACCATAAATAGAGTACATTGTTCTAAAATTTTCTTTACGTTAGTTAAGGTACTATTTGAATGAGCGTTAATAACTCTAATACAGTGCCGTTTTAAATAGTGTGGCATACGGTCGGTGACTCACCGTGCAGAATTGTACTTTATTAAGTAAAAAAGTACAAATAATGATTTAATACAGGCCGTTATCATGTAACTGCGTTTTAACAAACAGCGTAGTGCAAACGTCATAGTGACGATAAACTGTACGTTTTGTCAGATTCTGTACCAATGCCTAATTTACAGTGGATATATTCAGCGAGTCAAATTAGAATACTTAAATAAATTAGAGTAGAATCCTTTTTGAAAAATTTATATCACACAAATTAGAGTTCATAACTCTAATTATTTTTTTCTCTTTATTTACTCTAATTTTTTCTTTACTCTAATTACGATTCGCGGTGTAGATGCCACGCCTCACGGCAAAATCCCTCTCACGTATAAAGTAGTGTTGTATATCGGCAAGGCTTTGCCGATAATCGATATGTACCTTTTTTTGGCTTGCTGATAATTGATATATTAGTACGATATATCGACACAAGTGTTATCGCCGATAGAAAACTGATATTTTTATCGCGATAACACTAGTACCGATAACTATCGGCGATAATTGTATTGTTCAAACCGTACGTCTGTACAAACCGTACGTATGTACGGTTTATTTTGTCACACTGAGCCGCCGTTATTTTGTTACACAGAGTACGGAACAGATTGTTCCACGTGGCATGCAACACTATATATAGTGAAAAATATAATACACTATAATATAAAGGACTATTATATAGCGTACTATATTTTTTCCATTTATCGTCGATAAGGAATTTGTTGGTCTCGGAGCGATATATCGCAACCCTTGGTCGTTCGATAACCGATAAATATCGGTATCGGTGTTATCGGGATAAGTTTCTCGCTGATACACAACACTAGTATAAAGGAATGTCATGTCAGTATAGTTCATTCTTTAAGATATGCATTTGTTATTCGGTTGTCAATTGTTTTTGTTTTGTTCTTTACGTTTTGGTACGGTAGGCGTAAATCTGTTATAAAGTTGTGTTTCAAGTAAAAATGTATCATGATAAACTCGATATTCAATATATTGAATATCAAACGGTCTGGACCAGCTAAAATTATCGCGATATATTTAGTAGGAGTATCAAACGGTCTGGACCAGTTTAAATTATCGCGATATATTTAGTAGGAGTTGAGGGCTCCGTATAGATTTAGTACTGAAAATCGTACAGTTAATAGCATGGTAAAGCGTACGAAAGATCCTCCCCTCACACCTCCCCTCCCCCCTTGGAGAGTGGGGGCTTTTGAATTTTGTTTTGACCTAACATCACCTCGATATATCGCGAGATAAATATATCGTAATATCGCCAGATATGTCATATTCAAATCGGGATTTGTAACTTTCAAGAGTATCAAAGCGATATATCGATAAGTGGGTACCCAAAATTGGTACATATTGAATATCCGCAAGGGGCCTTTGATACACAACACTACACCGTGTATCGCTATTAGTGTTAATATTTTTTTCGCCATTTAAAACATCTTTTATCCGTACACACTTGCTCGATTTTCACATGGAGATCGCCAATCTGAAGGTGAGAATCTTAGCTTTCTGTTACAACCGTCAGATTCATAATCCGACAAGCGTGTTCGGAGAAAATACGTTTTAAGTGGCAAAAATAACATTAACATTAATAGCAATACACGATCTACTACCACCTCATTTTTTTGTTTGATTCCATCTATCATTACATGCCACGTTTGACCGTCCGATTGAAATTATGAAATGAACAATTTCGTTTGATATTGACATAATTTCAAGCGTTATTTTAGTAATATGTTAATTGAAAAGGTGTGTCCTACGTCCAGTGACATCCACCATAAAACTCCAAGCTTGTAAAATAATTATTTAACGGTATGTGCCCCGTAACCGGATTTTCGCAATAATTTTTTTTTATGAAGATTCTCCGTACTAGTTTTCTATATGTTCCAATGTCCTAAAACAAAGTCGTCGCTTAAATTCGTAACATTTGTAGACGATATCAATAAATAAATTATTGACCTCCAGTCTTCTTTCTGGAAACCCTTATATAGGCGGTGTGTCTGTCATCGTTTTTTTCTGTCCGTCCGCAATACAGAGGGCCCTAGCGTTGGCACAATGTAACGTTGCCGTCCGACAGAACAGACTGCCGTACCGCTGGTGAAACTCTGAGACCTCCATAAGTCCTCAAAGTGGACAGCTTCGAAGAAGCCTCTAGGATAACCCTGACCCCTTTGTGTTTCAACAAAAATAACTGCCACCCTGGCAGACACAACCAACTTCACCCCTGTGAAGACAAGACTCCCCTGAGTCGATAGCAAAAATAATCTCTGAATTTCCTCCCCTGAGCAGTAAGTTATGGAGGGTCAAAGTTGACCTTTTGTACAGAAGCTCTCTCGGAGAGAGGGTCCTATCTTCTAATTTTTCTAAGTCCTTCTCTCACAGACTCTATCTACTGATGTACGTAGCCAACTAGATTTCAGTTTCATACACAAAAGTACACCTGCCGGTGTACTTTCTGTATGAACATTGTACAACATGGCCTAAATGTCGACACGTGGTATGTCCGGATTCGCTCCCTTAATCTTCGGAGATGCCTCGATCCTATGTCATTCCGCCACGTGTCATCCGATGTGGCGATGACCACAAACCGCCGAAAATCCTCTTCCGCAATCTCGGAGTTAATTTCGGCCGTCCGATTAAATTCACATTTAATCGTAGCCGTAATAAATGCATGCGCGGTATTCGTTTCACTAAAGGAATAAATGCGCGGTATTGGTTTCGTACTCGTACCGGAATCCGTACTTTTACATCTACTGGATCTATGTATCCCGTAAACCTATTTCAGTTAAATGAACTATGCTACGTAGAAGTGTTTAAATAATTATCAAACCTAATAGTACGTAACACTGATTCTACACTTAACGGCTAAGGCTACCGACTACCGGTTGACTGCCGGCCGGTAGGTACCAGGATCAAATCCTGTGGCCGGCACATACCTTTTAGTAAATTAAACCCCTAACTAAAATATATATTCCCGTAAACCTCTGGATAGCCTAGGTAGCCATGGCTCTAGCTCCCTCTCCAATTTCTTAGTGACTGCGACAAGTTTGAGAGTTGGAGAGAGAAGTTAGAGGTAGACTGCCTCGGCTTCTTTCTTATTTCTATTCAGACCTAGAAAATACTTTAAAAGACCATTTATTTCTACACTCCCCTTATTTTCTAGTTAATGTTTAATTTCAGACCACACTTTTCCCTGCAGAAAATTAGCTTAGGGGAAGGTAAGGTTTGGTCATCATATCTGCTACCATCTCACTATCTGGTCGGTACTCTAAACTGATTATTTTGTTTTCTACTTTCTCTCTAACAAAGCTGAGTCTAATGTCCATGTGTTTAGCTTTAAAATGATATTTAGGATTGGCAGAAATAGCGATTACTACCTGATTATCACAAAAAAATTTCTGCAAACCACTCTTAAGGTGACCAAGCTCACCAAGCAAAGACTTGACCCACATCAATTCTTTTACAGCAGAGCAAGAGGCCATATGCTCAGCCTCCATGGTGGATTGAGCAATAACTTTTTGTTGTTTGCTACTCCAACAGCAAGCCCCATCACCCACATATAATACATATCCAGAAGTGCATCTCCTCATCGGAGCATCACCATAACTAGCATCACTCCAAGTAGTGATGTCAGTATTCTCCCCACCCAAATGCAACCATAGATCCCTAGTTCCTATCAAATATCTAAGGACTCTCTTAGCTGCCTCCCAATCCCTCTTAGTGGGAGCATTTAGACTTCTACTCAGCACTCCTACAGCTGCAGCTAAATCCGGCCGGGTACAATTCATAAAATAGATTAGACTTCCCACTACTTGCCTGTAAGGAATAGTCTGCATGAACTTCTGTTCTTCAGGAGATAATTCCTCGTCTAAGACTATGAATCTTTCTTCCTAACTCCCCTCACTTCCTTTTTTCAACTCCATTTGAGTTGTACAACTATTAGCTTTATCCATTTTAATTTTTTCAAGCATGTTCCCTATTGCTTCCTTTTGAGTCAATCTTATAATTTTTCTTTTTCGGTCTCTCGCTACTTGAATTCCCAAAATATATTTTGCTTCCCCCATATCCTTCATTTCAAATCTCCCCTTAAGATTTGTTTTCAGTTTATTAATTTTTTCCATTGATATACTTAAGACAAGCAAATCATCAACATAAATTGCAATAAATATAAAACCTTCCTCATCTTCGAAAACATAGATTGAGTGATCTGAGCTGATCCGGATATATCCCTGACCGGTAAGAAACTCATCAAGCTTCTTATTCCACTGTCGAGGCGCCTGTTTCAAACCATAAAGAGATTTAATCAGTCGGCATACCTTACTCTCCTCTCCTTCCTCCACAAACCCTTCGGGTTGTCGCAGGAAGATCTCCTCTTCCTATTCTCCATGCAAAAAGGTTGTCTTGATGTCCATCTGGTGCACTTCCATGTCTTCCGCTGCTGCCAGGCTGAGAAGTATGCGGACGGAGGGAAATCTGACCACCGGGGCAAAGGTTTCCTCGTAGTCAATTCCCTCTTTTTGTGTAAATCCCTTTGCCACTAATCGGGCCTTGTAGCGCTCGATTGTGTTATCTGGGTTTAGTTTTAATTTGAAAACCCACTTAGAACCGATTGGTTTTCGGTTAGGTGGACAATCCACCAGCTTCCAAGTATCGGCTGCCATAATTGAGGCCATCTCCTCATTGATGGTTGTCTTCCACCGATTTCTTTCTGGACAAGTCATTGCCTCTCCATAAGTTTGAGGTTCATCTTGATGAGATAGTTTAGTTACCTTGTTATTAACTTGTTTTTCTTTTATTCTTTTGCTACTTCTTCTTCCCCCCTCAAAATCTGAGGCCGGAATAGATGGTTCTCGTGGATTCTTTCGAACAAACTCGACTTCTCCCCTATACCTTGATTCCGAATCAATTTCCACCTCGTCTTCCGCTTCGAGTAGAGTTCTCACTAGAGTTTCCAGAGCCGAGTCCTTTTCGGTCTAATTTGTATCTGCAAGAATGTCATCTTCTCTAAAACCTGGATAGTTAGGGAGCTCAAAGTCATCGGAATTTTTCAGACTAAAATCTGATTTTTACTGACTTTGTATATTTCAATGGATCCACAAACTTTCCTTCATCCATAACTACTAGATGCTTTACTAAGATTATATCTTCCCTTTTTAGATCATAAAATCTATATCCTTTAACATCCTCATCATATCCTAATAAGTATCCCGGATTTCCATTAGGATCTAGCCATCTCTCATAAGGTGTTTGATCTTTTATAGCTGAAGTAAGAACTCTATTTTTGAGGTAATTATTACAGTTTATTGCTTCTGCCCAAAACCTTTTTCCTATCTTTTTATCTGACAACATACTTCTAGCACTATCACTTAGTGTTATATTTAACCTTTCAGCTACCCCATTCTGTTCCGGGTTTTCTGGAACTGTCTTTTGGTGTTGGACCCCATCTTCCCTCAGAAAATCCTCAAACTGGTTAGAAGTATACTCTCCACCATTGTCACTCCTTATTCTCTTGATTGGAGTTTCATGAAGTTTTTCGCTCCATGCTTTATATTGTCTAAAACAATCTTGAGCTTCGGACTTGTTTTTCAAAAAATACACTCAGGAATACCGAGACCAATCATCAGTGATAGTCATCATAAATCTCTTTCCCCACGGTGAGGGCACTTTAGCAGGTCCCCAAATATCTGTGTGTACTACATCTAGAATTTTTTCTCCCTTATAGGTGGTTGTTTTTGGAAAGGGTAATCTGTGTGTTTTACCTTGAGCACATCCACTACAATCACTTATATTATCATTCTCACTTAAATTAATCCCTTCCACCACTCCTATCTTTTTCATCTCTCTTAACTTGTCTAGATTGACATGCCCAAGCCTCTTATGCCACATCATAATATCATGAACACGAGCATAATAAAGTTTCTTCTTTTCATTACTTAAAACCAGCCTTAACATCCCATGGCTACCTTTCTCAGCAATTAAATAGACATCCTCCTCAAAACTAGCAGTAAAGACTCCTTCCCTAGTGCTAGTAAAATAAACCTTATCATCTAATACGGATGTAGAGATGAGGTTTTTGTTCAGTTCCGGAATAAACAATACATCGGAGAATGTTACTATGGATGTCTTTCCTTCTACTAACACTTTCAAATCTACCGATCCTGCAAGAGTAGTGGTGACTATCGTCCCATCCCCGTAGTCTATCTCTACAGTGGGAATATTTCTTATCTTAGTGAACAGGTGTTTATCCTAACACATGTGCATGGAGGCACCTGAATCTACAATCCAGCCTGCTTCACTTTTCAATCCACCGTAAGCACATTTCTGCCTTCGTGGTATTTCGACCTCGTTTTTCGCCTCCAACTCCTCATCCAAAAGGAGCTCATCGTCTTCGTCCTCGGATTCCGTCTCATGTACTTGTGTCACAAGGGCCTTTTTCTTTCCTCTCGGGATACCACTGGTCTGCCCCTCCTTTAACCGAAGCTCGGTTAGCTTAGTGCACTCTGCCATATAGTGCCCAGGTTTCTTACAAAATGACATAAACCTTTGGGAGCCCTTGGTCCGAACTCGTCGGTCTGATTTTTCTGCTCCCTCCCCCCATAGTTTCCGACCGGTTTCCGGGAATCCTTGTTCCTCCAATCGGTCGCAGTTGCCAAGGCTTGGCCACTCTTTCCTCCCCTTCGGATCTCAATCGTATTCTCCCGAACGAGAATCATCCCTACCACTGAGTTCCATATCCACCTTGAGTCCGGCAAGTCCTGCACACGGTTGACTATGTTTTCGAACTCATCGGGTAACTTCATCAGTAAACAGTTAACCTTTTCTTTTTCACTAAAATCTTTTCCCGCACTCTCTAGCTCCATGAAGAGTGTAGCAAGCTCATTGCAAAAATCCAACATCCCTCCCCCTTTGTATACATACTCCTTAACTTTCTGATCAGCCAACTGTTGTTGCTGAATCGTACCACTTCGGTACATCTCTATGAGAGCCATCCAAAGATCGGATGCCCTTTCTACCTGCAAATGAGGACATGCAAGTCCTTGAGTGAGATGGCGTAGGATGAAGTGCTTTGCCGCCATATTGTTGAAGTCCCAAGTTTCAGTATCATTCTCCTCGTTCCTCGGAATAGGTGACATGAATGCCGAACCACTTGTTATTGGTGTGGTCGCCTCCTTCTCCTTTCCTTTGTCCACCACCTCTCCTTCTTTTGTTTCCTCCGTTGAAGGTGGATCCTCTTTCCTGGTGAATCTCCTTCCTCCAAACCCTGGAGGAATTCCAAGACTTGATAGACGCCCCAACCGTCCACTCACTATCCCCCAAAACCTTTTTTCGCATAGAGCTCCTATCATTATACTTTCCCAGTATATGAAGCCAGTTCCATTAAATATTGGTACCCTAGAGGGTGGGCCCATAACCTGAAACTCTGAGACCTCCATAAGTCCTCAGAGTGGACAGCTTCCAAGAAGCCTCTAGGATAACCTTGACCCCTTTGTGTTTCAGCAAAAATAACTTCCACCCTGGCAGACACAAACTGTGACCAACTTCACCCCTGTGAAGACAAGACTCCCCTGAGTCGATAGCAAAAAAAATCTTGAATTTGCTCCCCTGAGCAGTAAGTTATGGAAGGTCAAAGTTGACCATTTGTACAGAAGCTCTCTGGGAGAGAGGGTCCTATCTTCTAATTTTTCTAAGTCCTATCTCTCTAACAGACTCTATCTACTGATGTACGTAGCCAATCAGATTTCAGTTTCGTACACAAAAGTACAGCTGCCGGTGTACTTTCTGTATGAACATTGTACGACATGGCCTAAATGTCAACACGTGGTATGTCCGGATTCGCTCCTTTAATCTTCGGAGATGCCGCGATCCTATGTCATTCCGCCACGTGTCATCCGATGTGGCGATGACCACAAACCGCCGAAAATCCTCTTCCGCAATCTCGGCGTTAATTTCGGCCGTCCGATTAAATTCACATTTAATCGTAGCCGTAATAAATGCATGCGGGGTATTCATTTCACTAAAGGAATAAATGCGCGGTATTGGTTTCGTACTCGTACCGGAATTCGTACTTTTACATCTACTGGATCTATGTATCCCGTAAACCTATTTCAGTTAAATGAACTATGCTACGTAGAAGTGTTTAAATAATTATCAAACCTAATAGTACATAACACTGATTCTACACTTAACGGCTAAGGCTACCGACTACCGGTTGACTGCCGGCCGGTAGGTACCAGGATCAAATCTTGTGGCCGACACATACGTTTTAGTAAATTAAACCCCTAACTAAAATATATATTCCCGTAAACCTCTGGATAGCCTAGGTAGCCATGGCTCTAGCTCCCTCTCCAATTTCTCAGTGACTGCGACAAGTTTGAGAGTTGGAGAGAGAAGTTAGAGGTAGACTGCCTCGGCTTCTTTCATATTTCTATTCAGACCTAGAAAATACTTTAAAAGACCATTAATTTCTACAGCTAGCACAATGTGACGTTGCCATCCGTCAGCAGTACAGACGGCTGTACCGCTAGCACAATGAAACGTTGCCATCCGTCAACAAAATACAGATGGTTGTACAGCTAGCACAATGTAACGTTGCCATCCGGCACAATGATACGTTGCCATCCGTCAGCAATACAGACGGTTGTACCGCTGGCACAATGTAACGTTGCCATCCGTCAACACAATGTAACGTTGGGATCCGTCAGCAGTACAGACAACAGACCGCTGTACCGTTGGCACAATGTAACGTTGCCATCCGTAAGCAGTACCGACGGTTGTACCGCTAGCACTATGTAACGTTGCCATCCATCAACAAAATACAGATGGCTGTACTGCTAGCACAATGTAACGTTGCCATCCGTCAGCAATACAGACGGTTGTAGCGCTGGCACAATGTAACCTTGCTATTCGTTAGCAGTACCAATGGCTGTACCGCTAGCACAATGTAACGTTGCCTTCCGTCAACACAATGTAACGTTGCGATCCGTCAGCAGTACAGACGACGACCAACCGCTGTACCGCTAGCACAATGTAACGTTGCCATCCGTCAACAATACAGACGGCTTTACGCTGGCACAATATAACGTTGCTATCCGTCAGCAGTACAGACAAACGGCTGTATCGTTGGCACAATGTAACGTTGCCAGAACGGTACAATGTAACGTTGCCATCCGTCAGCAGTACAGACGGCTGTACCGCTGGCACAATGTAACGTTGCCTTGCGTCAGCAGTATAGACAACGTTTCAATGTAACGTTGCCATCCGTACAATGTAACGTTGCCAGAACGGTACAATGTAACGTTCCCATCTGTCAGCAGTACAGACGGCTGTACCGCTGGCACAATGTAACGTTGCCATCCGTTAGCAGTACAAACAACGTTTCAATGTAACGTTGCCATCCGTCAGCAGTACAGACAACGTTTCAATGTAACGTTGCCATCCGTAAGTAGTACATACGGCTATACCGCTGACACAATGTAACGTTGCCATCCGTCAGCAGTACAAACAACGTTTCAATGTAAAGTTGTCATCCTTCAGCAATATAGACAACGTTTCAATGTAACGTTGCCATCCGATAGCAGTACAGACGGTTGTACCGCTGGCACAATGTAACGTTGCCATCCGTCAGCAGTACAAACAACGTTTCAATGTAAAGTTGTCATCCTTCAGCAATATAGACAACGTTTCAATGTAACGTTGCCATCCGTCAGCAGTACAGACGGTTGTACCGCTGGCACAATGTAACGTTGCCATCTGACTGTTTCAATGTAAAGTTGTCATCCTTCAGCAATATAGACAACGTTTCAATGTAACGTTGCCATCCGTCAGCAGTACTGACGGTTGTACCGCTGGCACAATGTAACGTTGCCATCCGTCAGCACCGCTGACACAATGTAACGCTGCCATCCGTGTGTCGTTGGCACAATGTAACGTTGCCAGAACGGTACAATATAACGTTGCTATCCGTCAGCGGTACAGACAGACAGTTGTACCGCTGGCACAATGTAACGTTGCCATCCGTTAGCAGTACAGACGGCAGTACAAACGGCTGTACAACTGGCACTATAAAACATTGTCGTCAACTGACTTTATGAACGACTATAGGAAAAGATACGGGACCATTCAAGGAAAAGGTGCGGGTGTTCGTTTTTTGTAACGGGCATGAATAACGGGCATGATAAACTGGACAGGGTACAGGTCCGTGTAACTGGCGTTGATTTACTTGTACAATCAAATAATAATATTTGTGACGATTGGATATTGTAGACGTCAATTTTTTTTAGACAACGTAAATGTTAAGGATTTTGTGACATGGGGATGTCATGCATATTTGTGATAGCGTTGGCGTCACTAATTTTGTAACTTTGCGTTGTGGCTTCTCGGTATTATTTTTGTATTTTCTATCTCGATCTGTCACCAAATTACGAGTAAAGATAGTAGATTTTGTTTTTTTTTTTAGCTTTTTCATTTCGAACCAATATGAGAGGAGCGATACACTAGCCATCGTTATTACTTATTAGAGTTAAAGAAAAAAAAACGGAAGCGCGCACGCGTTTGGCGCTAATATTAAGAACTCTATTTTGTGTATCAATGTCAAACTAACAATTCAGCACTTTAACAATGTAACGCCAAATTGTGTGTCGACTTCGTAGCGTGTATGCTGAGCTGGCATCGACACTATTTCACGTGTACATGTGGTATTGTGACAGCTTCTACCGGGTGATGTACTTGTGGGTTGGAAAGACCTACAAAACATGCAAGTTAGAGTAGAATTTAGTGGTATTTTCAGTTGTTTTATGCTATTTTATTGTTGAAATAAAGTACACTGTGAATTGCTATTAGCGTTAACAAATAATTAGTGTTATTAACTGTAATATAGATATCTCTCTTTTCGGCAAAAACCTTTTACTCTAATTTATTCATAACTCTAATTTGGGTACATTTCTCCCATAGTGTAGCCAATATAACCTCTGCTCACATACCAAACGTTTGAACATGTGAGAACAGGTTCGCGTGATTTTTCCTCGTCTTTATCACTTGGAATCAAATACGAGTGTGCTTTTACGTGGCGACGCACTCAATTTCCCGTGTCGACATCTTTTTCTAACACATATGTCCCCATGTGCCAAAGTAAGGGTTTTTTTATGTCGTTTTCCTCTAAAACTTAGCGTCGTACCGCATAAGTTACAAGTGTACAAAGAAATAGAAAAAAGTAAAAGTACATTTTGCGTCATCGTCGAACTTAGAATGTACTACATGTTGTCGTGTTGTGTTTTTCGATCCAAAGCCACGTTAATAAACGTCATCTTCAAACTTTTCTTTAAAACACATCGGGGACGTGTTTTAAATCAAAGTATTTTTGCGAAACAAATAGTAACACATATTCACACGTGTTAAATTTCTCAAGAAATTTCAAACGATTTCAAGCGACGAGTAAAAGTACACGATTCGTTATGTTTTGTCGGTTGCGTTTAGTACGACAAAGAAAAGTACACAATCTGTTTTGTTTTGTCCGTTTTAGTCCGTTACAATTTATTTTTTGCAGGGGTCTCAAGATTCAGATGCCATTTCACTTCAACCGGACTGGAGACGTAAAGGCAAAGCGCATCTTCTTCAACCATGAAACGACAAAGGCTGGAAGGCGGTACGTCCACAATGTCACGGAAGGACATGCGACGTCACAAGCAGGTCCAAAAAATAACGTGCGACAACACAGATTGTAGACGTTGACAACCGTCACAGGTATAGTCGACGTATACAATCGTCATAAGCATAAGTTACGATTTCGTTTTTACACATAGGGACACTTGAAAGCCGAGTCTGCCTAAAAAATAAAGTAAGTTCGCTAAGCTATAAGTACATGGGATATACCCTTATTCCGTACGCCTGTACGAAATAATGAGCAGTCTTAGTACGGACTAACACATTTCGTACACCATACTATTCAAGGTGACCATAACTTAGAGTAATTAACGCTAATTAACCAATACCTTCATTAACGTAAAAAACAATTAATATTATTCATTTTATTTCAGGTTCGAGGGTCTAAGACCGAGGGCGCCGAATTAGCGTCACTAACCCTAATATCGATCCAAGGTGTATTTTTCTATGCTACCGTAAAAGTTTACATTTCATCTTCGCGCTATTTCAGACGACCAACGACTATTTAAGTTTGACTGACACGCGGACTACAGTTAACGTTATAGAAGAGAGTTGTCACGTAGACGTATGTACGGAGAGAGACTCATCATACATAATTCTGATTCTTACCAACAAAATGTAAAATTGTTTACACCAATTGAGAAGTTCCCAAATTACCGCAAATTCTATATATTGTTAATAATACTAAATTATGAAAAAAAAGGACAAAAAAGTCGCAACAAAATTATTATTAACTCTAATATTGATGGCCAGTGTTCACAATCGCTATTACTGTTCGTGTTTTTTTCGTGACTTAAAACATTTTTTCTCCGTACACAATTGTACGATTTTCGATTTAAGACAACCAATTGGAAGATGGGAATTTGGCCTTTCAATCGCAACCGTCGGATCCGCAATCTGACAAGTCTGTACGGAGAAAGGATGCTTTAAGTGGCAAAAAAAACCTTAGCACTAATAGCTAGTGTTGTGTAGCAATTTTGCCGATAACCGGTATGCCCCTTTTTTTTGGCCTACCGATAACCGACATATTATATCGGTACTGGTGCTATCGCGATAAAAAACCAGTATCATTGGTTTTTTATCGCGATAACAAAAATTTGATAACTATCGACGAGAATTGCACCGTTCTTACCATACATCTATACGGTTTATTCCGTTGTACTTAACTTCCGTTCTTCCGTTTTACAAGGCACAGAACAGATTGTCGTACGTGGCATCCAATGCTATATACAGTGAAACATATTATACAGTATATTATACAGTACTATTATACATCCTAATATATTTCTTGACACTTATCACCGATAAGGAATTTGCTGATCTTCGAGCGGTATTTTGGGACCCGTCACCGTTCGATAACCGATAACTATCGTTATCAGTTTTATCACGATAATTTTTTTCCCCATACACAACACTACTATTAGCCATACATGGTGTAGTGAGAGAGGGAGGAGGATAGGCGACGACCATAGGTCACCGAGTACCCGAATGTGGTCGTACCTGTTTTTTTTATTTTTCTTTGTTTTTGAATCACCCGGTCGAATCCAGCCGGCCCCGAAAATTTGGCACCCGAATCCGTTCCGCATCCGACGCGGCCGGTTGCGTATGGACCGGGTACGGACCCAGGTACGGATTCAGTACGGACTTAGGTACGGATCAAGTACGGATAAAGTACGGATACGCAAAAAAGAAGATTTATAAAAAAGTTACAACAATTATTTTCAGCATAGGAGGATCAGATAAATAAAAGTAAACAAAAACAAAAACAAAAACAATAATGAAAGTGCCACATCAATATTAAAAAAATTATACATATACATAAAAAAAAATTGTAAAATGATCCAGTTCTCCCACGCTCAAGCCCAAGCCCAAGCCAAAAAACAACACTAAAAACAAAAAGTACTAAAAACAAACGAAATTTTCCATTGAATTACCTTACGACTCCACGACCTCCCTTTTTTGTTTTTTATTTTTTTGTTTTTTTGTTTTCTTGTTTTTTTGTTTTCTTTGTTTTTTTTTTACCATTTTCCCGTCAAACTGTCATGACAAAATCGAGATTCGGATGATCCGGTCCGAAATACGGAAAATGGAACAAACATCTCCGTGTGTCGGCTCGAAAAACGCCACAGTTCCGTTTCCGCAATCTACGGCACCTTCCGCGAAACTACTCACGGGTCTCATCAACGCTAAAACATGTGGAGCTTGATTCAACAAATAAAACTCGACCATAGTCGGTAACGGTTTTCCCTTCCCTCCTCGTGACGAATGTCGCACCGTTCCGATAGAAAAATAACACGCTCCGTGACGACTCAGTTTCTCGACGAATAACGGACGGAGCGTTCTATGGTCCGTTGCGAGAAAAATGTTCAGTTTCGGCCGAGGATCGGTTTTCGTCGCGAGTGTTCTTCGTAAGTTGCGAAAAACTCGACTCATATGTATATATATATATATATATGAATGTATGTATATATATATAAACGTATATATATATATATGTATGTATGTATATATATATATGTATGTATGTATATATATGTATGTATGTATATATATATGTATGTATGCATATATATATATATGTATGTATATATATATATATATTTATGTATATATATGTAT
>JBBHKE010002003.1:189777-208952 GCA_037447655.1 Zygnema cylindricum
CCCCCCCCCCCCCCCTCCAACAACCCCCCCGGGCCGCCGCGATATCTCCGTACTCATTTCGTACTTTATTCCGTACCATAATTTTGTACGGAACAGCCCCCAACCGATAATTATCGACGATAATTTTTGTTGGTTCCGGAGTGATATATCGGGACCCCTCACCGCTCGACAACCAATAATATTGGTTATCGACTTTATCGCGATAAAAAATACCCGATACACAACACTAATATTATATATATATATATATACAAATACACACATGTATATGTATATAGATACATACATAGGTACATAATATACATAACATTGACAAATTTACAAACTAACACAAATCATCCATTCCATGGCTTGTCTAAAAAACTCCTTATCTTTGATTTCCATCCTTTCCTTCATATAAAAGAAGAGATTAAAAAAAAAAATCACCCAAAAAAATAAGCTGGCAACTTTGGAAAGAATGTAAAAGCGTAAAACAAAATAAAAAACCTCACCAGTTTGGGCCACAATTGTCCATGTTTTCCAAAGGGACTATCATCTCGCCATCCAAAATTTCCAAATAATCTATCGAGCCTCGAAATTTTGGCTCTGTCAACATTATTTCCGACCTGAAACTAAAGAAAATGTGGTTCCATGTGAGTTAAAAATAAAAAAAACTGTCGATGTAACGTATTCCGGCTTCTAATTTCCGCTCTATTCCAAATGTTCCATTTTTTTTCTTTTCCGGCTTTTTTTTTTTCATTTTTCCCACTCCAAATTTGACATTATTTTACCAATTTCCGTTCTGTTACAAACGATCTCCGCTTTACAGTCGTTTAATTTTGTAAATGGGAAATAACTTTTAAGGATTTTTACCAATTAAACAGTCTAAAGTAAATAGAAATATTAGCATTGAGGAGAAATTATAATTAAACAATTATAGTTTTTCCTTCTACTCCTTGTTTTGCCCATTTGATGTTTTTTTACTAAAAAAAATATTAAAAAAAGGAACAAGTGAATTAATGTTATTAACTCTAGTAACGACAGATAGTATTGTCATTACTCTTTGATCATTTATTTATTTATTTTTTGGGATGTTAACACATTAAATAGTGTGGTTGTGACAGATTTTTGGAACACAATAGGAGGAATTGGCCAACTCAGACCCTATTAATAGCTTTATTTTCCTTTTCCGTACATGAAATTCAACAGTACACACAAATTTTAAATTCAAAATCGATTTTATAATTTTCTTGGATCCACAATATTTTTGAATCCGACCTCTTGAATCCACTGTACTCTTTTTGACCCCACACTAATTCGGAGTTCAAACATTTTTTTAATTTACAGTAATTTCAAATTCAAACTCTTAATGGATCCACACTTTTTTAAATCTAAACATTTTTTGGATCCACACTAATTTGGAATTCGAACTCTTTTTGAATCCACACTAATTTTGAATTCAAACTCTTGTTAAGTCCACAAAATAATTTTGAGTTGTAATTCTTTTCGAATCCACAACAATGTTCAATTTAAATCTTTAAATTGACGCTAATTTTGAATTCAAACTCTTTTTGAATCCACACTAATTTGGAATCGATTTTTTCTTGAACCACACTAATTTCGAATCCAAATTCTTGTTTGGGTTCACACAACCTTAGGAACAAAAAACGACAAACTTACAATAAAATAAAAAATAAAGAAAATACGCGACGATCGCTTCAAAATCTCGACTTACGGCAAATACAACTTCAAATGTCCTATTAGGCAAAAAATTGGGCCACGTCATCAAATCTCTCTAAACCTTTCAAGTTTCAACACTATTCAAGCTAACAACATTAATTTAGTTTAGGAAAATTCCCAAGAAAAAAAAAAGTGTGAAAAAAAAAACTATCTAAAGAAATGGGCGTAAATGGGCTAAGCTATTCGAAATCGTTTTAGAAATAAAATTTTCCCCAAAAAATTTAGCACAATATAACCGCCAAAAAAAAATGAAAAGTTTGTGTCACGTTCGAAAAAAAAATCCACATTGGATTGAAAAAAAAACAAAAAAAAAAACACAAAAAGGTGCAACTGTGAACCAAGAAATATTATTATCAATGCCAAAAATAAGGGGGGGCAGGGAGAGGGAGGGAGGGAGGGATGTTTTCTATAAATCAGAGAACACCAGAATTATTGTGGATCCACTTTCTCCCTTTCCTCTATCACTTTACAACTACGAAAAAAAAGGAAAAAGGAGAGGGGGGAGGAGGGAGGTAAGGGAGGGGGGGGGGGAAGAGGAGGGAGGAAGGAGGGATGAAGATACAATACAAACTATTTTATTTTAACCAAACCGAAAAAAAAGCAGAAAAAAGCCCTTTATATTTTTCAAAAAAACAATCACTTGAAAACAAAAAAAAAAAAAAAAAAAAAAAAAAAAAATCGAGAAAAAATCCTGAAAATGGAAAATCTTCACCCCAAACCCTAAACCCTCCTTCCCCGGAATTTCCGGAGAGAGAGTGCCACGTGGCACTTACCCATTGCGATTCAGGAAGTGATGACGCTCCATATGACGTCAGCAGACAGGCTAGCAGGATCGGAACTCCGCAAATCGCGGACAGCGTCGACCTCCAGGTGACACGTGGCGGAAAGCCTTCCGCCATTTGCTATTATTCTCACAAGGTAAAAAATAATAGAATTTAAATCGGTCAACGGAAAATAAAGTGCGCATTGAATTCGCGTGAGATCGTACGAAAACAGTACGGCTATTTTTGGGAATCGTACGGCTACTTACGTTTGGCGGTTACTCTATTCGTAAATTGATTAAATTCACACTAGACGTTTTCGAATGATACATCGTGTCTTGTCACGTTTTTCGTGCGAAAATGTACGTATTTTATAAAGAACAAAAACCACGTGAAATTTCTGTGGCTATATCTGGTTCGAACCCTTTAGCCAAGGTACAGTACAGTGCAGTACAGTAAAGTACAGTAAAGTACAGTACATCAAAGTACAGTGTAGAACAGTAAAGTACAATGTATCGCTATAAGGGTATCTCCCCATGTAATTGTAACTTAGCGATCTTACTTTGTATTTTAGTGCGGATCCGCCGGACCCGGTTTTCAAGTGTCCCTATGGCTGAACCTCCTTCAAGCGAAAAGTGGGGTTCATTACTGGAAAAAATGCATTTCCGTACAGATCCAGCTCATTTTCGTACAGGGTCGTACTGTTTGTTTTTTATTCATAAAACATTTTTTTTTAATAAAACATCATTACGGGAGATTCGTCAAGATTCTCCAAACTTTTGGGCGACAACGTCCACCGTCCGATTATGAGTTTTCAAAGCAAAAGGTCACTTCGTCCAATGATTCGCTAGTGTCCTCAGTGAGGACACTAGCCAATCACCGAACGTATAAAACGTTTACACGTGGAAAGGTCACGTACGAGCCGCGCGCCTTCGGACATGCGGGAATCAAATCCAACGAAAACCACAAAAAAAATCTTTGTTGAAGAATGTGTCGTGACGTCTCCTCCACGATCCGCTGACATCCGGAATTTGCAGCTACTTGACGAAACACGAACGACAAAACAACTACAAAAAATCCAAAACACGAATGTACAAATTGTACATTCACGTAATTTAATTTGGCGACTAGATGTACGGATACAAGTTCAGATATTGTGCTTTTATAATCTTTGACTGCTCGCCATCAGAACATGAACCTACGTGCATCCAATCGAAAGAAAGCACGTACGCGATAGATTCCATTGCTGACACGACCTGATGGAGAAGTGAACGAAGTTTTATTGCCAGTAAACGTTTTCGTACGATTACAGTCGGTGCATGATGGAGAAGCGGCCTATGTGTAAGGGCTGTTCCCATGTGTTCAAGTAAGGGTTTTTCCGTCGTTTTCACAAAAAATGGGACTTCCAACGAGAAAATATTACGCCGTACAAAAAATGGGCAAAAAAACAAGTACATTTTGCGTCATCTTGAAACTTGGAAGGTACGGCAATTTGGCGTTATTATCATCGCGACCCACTTCCAGCTCATCTTCACACTTGTAATGGAATCAAATCGCGATCTGATTTTAACCAAAATAACACCCTATCGACGAATAGAAAGCAGGTATTGCACTCGTGAAACGTCTGCGAAAATATATGAACGAGGGAGAGTACGCGCTATTTTTTCCATGCTCGTCATGCGCATGTACGTTCAAAAATGACAAGCATGTACGGAAAAAAATTCATTGGGGTCTCGGACCTCCACTTTCATTCACGGGTCCTTTGCTCAAAATTTTACAACGTCTTGGTCTCTCCCCATATTTTTCATTCGACCGCTCCTCTTTCTCTCATCTCTAAATGAAATGCAACAATAATAGTATAAAATGAAAGATATATTTTTTTCCTTTTTCTTTAATATTTTTGGCCTCATGTTGATAGCATATCGAACAATAAATGGTAAGAAAAAGAAATCAGGAAGCCATGGCGAAAAGTTTACATGTTGATGACGTCTCAAGGTAGCATGACTTCGCAAGGTAGCATGACTTCGTAATGTCACAAAACCCTAAACATCTACAATGTCACAAAAAACGCGACGCCTACAACCGTCGCCGTTTTTGTAGACGTCACTAATTTTAGGAAGTTTTGTAGTCGTCTACATTTCGTTTCGTACTTGTAACAGTAATAGTGGATCGAACTTGGTCGTAAATGGGTATTTAAAGTTTAGGAATAAAAAGTTATGAATTTGGTACACGTCCGCGAAAGAATCGCGCGATTTGGAGTTTTAATTCAAAAGAAATAGAGATGGGTGTATTTAGGTGACAGCGCGGGGTCAAACTAACAAGTGGGTATCATTGAAACGGGTTAAGGGTCAAATTAGTACCGAAATTTCGCGTGTACGTTTCATAAAGTACTAATGAAACATTTAGTCGTTTAGTGCGCACGATTGTTCGTTTCCTACAATTTTTAGTACGAAACGTCACTTTCACTTAATGGAATTTCGTAGGTAGTTTCGCGTGCGAAATTTGCGACGCACGTTCGTGCGAAGTCGCGTTTCGTTTGGCGCACACTTTTGCACGTATATTTTACATAGTGAAACGTAGCGTTTGATTGGTTGGTAAATGCTACGTAGTTAGTAAGAGATTTCGCACGTTTTTGCATTGGTCAATTTGAATCCTAGCTGATCAATGATTGGCCCAGGTAAAACCTGTTCAACGGAGCGTTGACGCTGGCCTGGCGAGTCCAGGGCGATGATAGATAAATAGTGAAGTCTAAGAGAAGAGTAGACATCTTTTCTATTGGAAAAGTTTGTGGAGATTCTGAATGATCTTGGTCCTAAGCGATTAAAACCAAATTGGAGCATTGGCATTTTGACACTGAAATCTCTTACAAACTAAGTAGTGTTTTAGTAGTTAAGAGATAGAATTATTAAGAGTGGAGAGCAATGGAAAAGACTTTAATAAGAAGGGTTGAGCCACGAGGGCAAGAGACCGAGCTAATGTTATGTGGACAGTAGCTTCTTCTAATTTAAAGTTTATCCTTATGTGAGTGCTTTCCAATGTGGATGTGTATTTTTCCAATGTGTGGAATGTGTGGTTGAAATTGGTTGTAGTAATGGGGTTTCCTGAGAGGTAGGAGATCCTATTACAATACTATCGTAGGGTGTCGCATATTTTGTAAAAATCTACAATTGTCACATATTTGAAGTAATGAAGGCGCAAGTAATGATTGACATAGGAACACTTTGAAAAGTACACCGTAAAATTTGCGCTAAAATCCAAAGTAACCTTGCAAAGTTTCGGTTACATGGGAACACGCACTAAGAACGTAATCGTAACTTACATTTGTGACGATTGTATACGTCGACAATACCTATGATGGTTGTCAACGTCTACAATTTGTGTTGTCGCACGTTATTTTTTGGAACTGCTTGTGACGTCGCATGTCTTACTGTGACATTGTAGACGTACCGCCTTCCAACCAGTGCCGTTTCACGGTTGAAGACGATGCGCTTTGCCTTCGCATCTCTTGTTGGGTCGATGTGAAATGGCATCAGAATTTCGAGACCCCTGCAAAAAAAAAATCCACACTGAATGAAAAAGGACAAAACCAAACAAATTGTGTACTTTTTTTTGTCGAATTGAACGCAAACGGACAAAACATAACGAATTCTGTATTTTTCTTTGTCTTTGGAAATCATATGAAAATTTTCGAAAAGTAAGGCATGTGCGAATATATGTTCCTATTTGTTTATCGAAAATACCTAGTTTTAAAACACATCGTGCATGTGTTTTGAACATAAGTTTGAAGATGACGTTTTTTGTCGTGGAAGTGGGTCGAAAACACAAGGTGACAAATTTTCGTACATCCTAAGTTCGAGGATGACTCAAATTATACTCTACAAATTTGCGATTCCTTGGTACGGTTGCAACTTAGGCAGTACGGCGCTAAGTTTTACAGGAAAACGACCAAAAAAAAACCCTTACTTATGCACATGGGGACATACCCTTAGTGTTAATGTTTTTTTGCAAATCAAAACATCATTTTCCCGTACACGGTGGCCTGATTGTAGATATGATGGTTGCGATTGAAAGCCAAGATTCTCACCTTTCGATTGGCGGTCTCCATGTCAAAACAGGACAAGTGTGTACCGAAAAACGATGCTTTAAGTGACCAAAAAAATATTATTCTAATATCGATACACGGTGTAGCTGTACTGTATCCATACAGCATACTAGCAGATCGATTGATACAGGTCATTGCATAAGGGTACGGCCTCGTGTAACGTAGCAAATTTAATTTGTATTTTAGCGCAGATTCGCCGTACACGGTTTTGGAGTGTCCCAATGTGTAAATAACGAAATTGTTACTTAGGGAGCGTCCCCATGTAATCGATACTTTAAAGAAATATTTTGGACTTTAGTGATGATTCTCCGTACTACTTTGAAGAGCGTCCCAATGTGCGAAAATGTAATGAATGTGAAGATTAAAGGCAATTTCCCACGTAAACCGAAACTTTAGTCTTGTAACTTTGTTTTTAGCGAAGATTCTCAGTAGTACTTTCACAACATTGGTATGTAAAGAAATGAAATCGTTACTTTAGATTGTGACGGATGTAGACGTGGGTGTAATTTGTGACGGTTATAGAAGACTGCAAAACTAGCTACAATTGATGACGTTTACAAATTAGCAACGGTTGTAGACGTCTAGCTACTTGACATTGTAGATGTTTATGGTTTGGGACATTTTGAAGTCACGCTCAAATTATGATAGCGTCGACGTCACTAATTCCAAAACATTCCCCCCATGGTTTCCTGATTTTGTTTTTCGTCTGTTCTCACTCTACTTGCCATCAAAATAAGCTAAAAGACAGCCAAAAGAAATATTTTTTAGAGATCTTTCATTTGATACCTTTCTTGCATTTTTTCATTGCAAGAATTGTTAGATAGACGCGGTAGTGGGAGAGTGAGAGAGAGAGGCGCTTTCACGGACTTCGCTTTTGCGAAATCGCGTCCGTTGGTCGAGACCCCCTCCCCGGCCCGTATACGGAAAAAAACGCACGGAAAAAAATCACGCACAGGCTGGAAACTTGCAGCGGGTTTTTTTTTTTAAGTACTCCGCGCACAAAAATTGTCAAATAATCCCGACACGTCCGACATCATCTGCCTATTCGCTCACCACATGGAACTATATTTAAAATCACCTCTCGAGGTGATTTTATATAAAGTTTGAATATGAGCTGAAAAGACACGAAAGTGGGTCAAAACGCGCTAGGCGACAAATTACATTGCGATAGACAACAAACTGCAGTACATACAAAGTTTCAAGGTAACGCAACTTGTACGGTGGTAATTTCAATTTTTTGGTACGGCTACGGATTTTCACGTTTTTTTCATAGTTATGGAGGAAAAACGACATAAAATAATTGTAACTCCAGCACATGGGAAAATGCCCTAAATGTAATCGTAACTTTGAAATGTGACGATTGTAGATGTGCATGCAACTTGTGACGATTGAAGACGACTACGAAACTTACGACGATTGGTGACGTTTACAAAAACAACGACGATTGCCCGACATCTAGATTTTTGTAATTTTGTGACATTGTGGATGTTTAGGGTTTTGTGACATTGTGACGCCATGGTCACTTGTGACAACGTCGACGTCACAAATTCAAAAACTTCCCGCCATGGTTTCCCGATTTCGTTTTTTCGACTTTTCTCCCTCGACTTGCCATAAAAATATACATAAAAATTGCCAAAAGAAATATTTTTAAAATATCTTTTATTTTATACCAATATTGTCGTGTCTCATTCTAAAAAGTGTGAGATAAAATCGATAATGTGAGAGGGAGAGGGGAGAGGCGACGACGACGTGCAAAGGACCCATGAACGAAATTGGAGGTCCGAGACCCCTGCAAATTTGTTGCCGTACAAATTGTTTTTTGTACACGCGCGTGACTGGTGCAATTCTGTGTCCTCCATTGGACTACAGAATACAGGAAGCCTCTAGATAGTATTTAACTAACCCACTTTAAGCCACGACCACTTCTGCCCAAGAAGGCAAACTGAGAATTTGACTGCACCCCTGTGTAGCCTGGACTCCCCTGAGTCCGTAGGAAAAAGAATCTCTGAAAACGCCCAACGAGGCGATAAGTTATGAGCCGGCAAAAATGCCAATTTTATACAAAGCTCTCTTAGAGAGAGGTGACTGCCTACCAAATTTCCTAAGTCCTAAACCCCTCTCACAGCCCCTATCTACTGAAGTACGAACCAATCATATGACTGTAAAGTACAGAAAGGTACTACGGCCGATGTCCTTTCTGTACGGCTTGTGTACGACAAGGCCACTGAGTGGACGCGTGTCACTTTTCAACTCGTCCGTACATTCCTTAGAATTCCTGCGACCGAATGCCATCCTTCCACGCGGCGCCAAGTCATGCCACGTCTATAAAAGCCAAAGTGACCATTCCACGATCTCGGCGATGATATGTGCCGTCGGATTAAATTCGACATTAATTGTCGACCTTCGAAACAAATGTCCGATTCATTTGTTTTGTGCGAAATGACATCTGCACTAAACTTTAACAAGTTTTATGTTCCTTCGTTCAAATTACAATTAATTGATTGCAGTACCATACAATAGTTTAAATACATATCGAACCCTATATCTCCTAACGGACTTCTACGACAGACTAGTTAGAGCTAACGGCTACGCTGCGCTCTGCCGGTCGGAGGTTCGAGTCCTGCCGGACTCAACCTTTTGTTGAGAGTGACTTAAGTCACTCTTTAGTCTTGCCTGTTGAGCTAGGAAAACCATGGCTCAACCACCATGTTGAGCTAGGACAACCATGGCTCAACCACCAACTCTATCCCTCAGTGACTACAACAAGTTGGGGAAAAGAGAGAAGAGATGGAGGCAGGCTGCCATCATATCTTATATATGTTTCCGCTAATTTATTTTAACTAGAAAATACAAAAACTACTTATTTCAACACTCCCCTTATTTTCTAGTCTATTTTTAATTTTTCTTTTAATCCACATTTTTCCCTGCAGTATTTTAATTTCGGCGAGGGTACAGGTTTGGTCATCATGTCCGCTACCATTTCCTCATCAGATCTATATACAAGATTCACTATTTTATTCTCAACTTTTTCTCTTACAAAACTTAATCTTATGTCCATATGTTTAGCCTTAAAATGATGTTTTGGATTTGCTGCAATTGCTATGGCCGCTTGATTATCACAAAACACTTCATGCACTCCCTCCTTCATATACCCAAGTTCTTGCAGCAAGGACTTGACCCACATCAACTCTTTCACAGCAGAACAAGAGGCCATGTACTCAGCCTCCATGGTGGACTGTGCAACCACCTTTTGTTGCTTACTGCTCCAACAGCATGCACCTTCCCCAACATACAACACATACCCAGAAGTGCATCGTCTCATAGGTGCGTCCCCATAACTGGCATCACTCCAAGTAGTGATGTCAGTGTGCTCCCCTCCCAAATGCAACCATAACTCTCTGGTTCCAACCAGATATCTCATGACTCTCTTGGCTGCCTCCCAATCCCTCTTCCTAGGATCATTCAGACTCCTACTGAGTACTCCAACTGCTGCCGCTATGTCCGGCCTGGTACAATTCATAAAATAGATTAAACTTCCTACGACCTGTCTATAAGGGATAGTCTTCATAAACTCTCTCTCTTCAATACTCATTTGATCATCTAAGATAATTACTCCTCCTTCTACACTCCCATCACTTACTTTTTTCAAGTCCATGGGAGTGGTACAACTGTTAGCATTTTCCACTGGAATTTCTCAAGCATATTACCTATTGCTTCTTTCTGAGTAAGTCAGATTAATCTTCTTCCCCCTATCTCTCTCCATTTGAATCCCCAAAATATATTTTGCCTCCCCTAAATCCTTCATATCAATCTGCTTCTGAGATCTGTTTTTAACTTATTGATCTTTTCCAATGATTTACTCAACACAAGCAGATCATCCACATAAATTGCAATAAAAATGACACCATTCTCATCTTCAAACATATAGATAGAATGGTCAGAGCTGATACGGATATATCCCTGACTGGTAAGAAACTCATCTAGTTTCTTATTCCACTGTCGGGGAGCCTGCTTTAGTCCATATAAGGACTTTATGAGCCTTCAGACTTTGCTCTCTTCTCCTTCTTCCACGAACCCCTCGGGTTGTCTCATGAAAATTTCTTCCTCTAATTTACCATTAAGAAACACAGTCTTAATGTCCATCTGGTGTATTTCCATGTCTTCCGCTGCTGCCAGGGTGAGGAGAATCCTTACTGATGGGAACCGAACAACTAGAGCAAAAGTCTCCTCATAGTCAATCCCCTCCTTTTGGGTGAACCCCTTCGCTACCAATCGAGCCTTATATCTTTCAATGGTATTATCTGGGTTCAGTTTTAGTTTAAATACCCATTTACACCCAATAGGTTTTCTGTCTGGAGGACAATCTGCTAGTTCCCAAGTATTTGCTTCCATGATAGAAGCCATCTCATCATTTATGGCTCTAATCCATCTTTCTTTCTCTAGACTATTCACTGCCTCCGAGTAAGACTGAGGCTCATCAGGGTGAGATAGCTTAGTTACCTTATGAGCGGCTTGTTTTTCCTGTAATCTTTTGCTGCTCCTCCTTCCTCCCTCAAACTCCGAAGCAAGAATGGATGGAAGTCTTAGATTTCTTCTCATTGTCTCATCGGCTCCCCTGTCCATGGAAACCGGTTCTTGTCCCGCTTCTTCTATCTCCTCGAAGTCCATAGGAGTATGTGAGGTTTTCGGTGAGTCTTTTGTATCTTAGATCTCCCCTGAATCTGTAATCACGCTTTCACTCATGTCCCTTTCGGGAACGACCAAGTTCTCCTCACTTTCGGACTCAAATCAGATCCTTATCTTCTTTGTATATTTGAAGGGGTCAAATGACTTCCCTTCATCCATGACAACTAAGTGATTGACCAGAATGATATCTTTCTTTGCTAAGTCATAGACTCTATATCCCTTAACATCCTCATCATATCCCACAAAGTATCCATGTTTTCCCTTAGCATCTAGTTTCTAGTTTTTCCTATCCGTGTCAAGACTGTAAACTTGGCAACCAAATACTTTAAGGTGTGAGATATCTGGTTTCCTTCCAACCCATATCTTTTAAGGTGTCACTCCCTTTACAGCTGAGGTAAGGACTCTATTCTTGATGTAGTTGGCACAGTTCATTGCTTCTGCCCAAAATCTCTTTCTTATTTTCTTGTCAGCCAACATACTGCGTACACTATCTCCTAGTGTTCGATTCAGCCTCTCAGCTATCCCATTTTGTTCCGCGTTATATGGTACAGTTTTCTGGTGCTGCACTCCCTCATCTCTCAGATATTCCTCAAACTCGTTAGAGGTATATTCCCCCCCATTATCACTCATTATCCTCTTAATGGGGGTTTCATGCAACTTTTCACTCCAAGCTTTATATTCTTTGAAGTAAGTTGATGCTTCAGATTTTGTTTTCACAAAGTAGACTCTAGAGTATCTAGACCAGTCATCAGTTACTGTCATCATAAACCTCTTTCCTCCAACCAAAGGTACTTTTCCAGGTCCCCAAATATCTGTGTGGACCAAATCTAACACACTCTCACCTCTATATATCGTGGCTTTGGGAAAGGGAAGTTTATGAGCCTTACCTTGAGCACAACCACTACAACCATCCATCATTTCATTATCCCCAAACTGAATGCCATCTACTACCCCAACTTTTTTCATTTCCCTTAACCTATCAAAATGCACATGCCCCAACCGCTTATGCCAAATCATCATCTTAGGAACACCAACATAGTAAGCATTCTTCTTTTCATTACTCAGATTAAGCCTAAACATTCCTTGGCTACCCTTATCTGCTGTGAAGTAAATTTCATCCCCATACTTAGCTGTAAAGACTCCCTTTCTAGTTAAGGTATCAAACTCATTGTCATCTAACACAGACGTAGAGACAAGATTTTTACTCAGCTAAGGAATGTAAAGTACATCTGAGAATGTAAGTATAGAAGTCTTACCCTCCACTAAGACTATCAAATCTACTGATCCCACAAGATCTGTAGTAACCACCCTCCCATCCCCATACTCTATCTCTACGGTAGGAATTTTTCTTAACTTAGTGAAGAGTTCTTTATCACGACACATATGCATGGATGCACCTGAGTCGATGATCCATCCTTCCTGTGGAGCTTCCCAGATTGCTCCAAGGGCACACTTCTGCCTCCGAGGAATCTCCTTCTCCTCCAGACTCTCGTAAAGAAGAATCTCCCCATCCTCCTCAGAGGACTCATCCTCGGTTTCTCCTGACACTTTTGTAACCACAAGTGCCTTTTTCTTCCCTCCGGAAGACCCCCTCCACGGTTCTCTTGGAGCCTCAGCTCTGATAGCTTGACACAATCTGCGATAAAGTGTCCCTACTTTTTGCAATAATGACAAAGACCCTTTGGGGGCCTCTGTCCTCTAGAATGATCTTTTTCCCCTCTATAAGGTTTCTTCGGGTCCTTCCCCCATCGGTCCCCTCTTGCTGCTAGAGCTTGAATGCTCTTTCCTCCTCTCCTAATCTCCATTGTGTTTTCCTGCACAAGTATCATCATGACTACTGTGTTCCATTTCCATGAACTATCAGGCAATCCCTGTACTCGGTACACTATGTTTTCGAACTCATCTGGTAATTTCATGATAAGGGTGTTAACTTTCATTTTCATTGTACTTGTCCACCCGGCACTTTCCATTTCCATATACAAAGGAGAAAGATCATTACAGTAATCTTACATCTTTCTCCTTTGTAAGTGTAACTCAATAGCTTTTGCTCAGCCAACTGGAGCTCCTGAATAGTTCCAGCTCTATAAATCTCCACCACACTCTCCCACAACTCCTCGGCCTTGTAAATGTGAAGATGAGGAGTGGCCAAACCTTGAGTGAGGTGCCTCAGAATGAAGTTCTTGGCAGCCATGTTTACATCCTCCCACATTTGAGTATTGTTCTCCACAGTCTTCACGGTCGCCGCTCCCGATACTGTGGCAAAAGGAGTGAGGTGTGTCTCCTTCCCTTTCCCCTTTTCGGACACACTGCTGTCCCCATCACTTGCCTCCTCCGCTGACAAAACCGTTGTTGGAGGAAACCTTACTCCCCCAAATCTTGGTGGAGTTCCCGAAGGTGGACGTTTCACTTGTCCACTGACGATACCCCAGTATCGTTTTTCACACAAAGCTCCCATCATCATGGCTTCCGAATAGATGAACCCAGATCCATTGAAGGTGGGCACCCTAGAGGGTGGGCCCATAACCTGCAATTCTGTGTCCTCCATTGGACCACAAAATACAGGAAGCCTCTAGATAGTATTTAACTAACCCACTTTAAGCCACAACCACTGCTGCCCAAGAAGGCAAACTGACAATTTGAGTGCACCTCTGTGTAGCGTGGACTCCCTTGAGTCCGTAGCAAAAAGAATCACTGAAAACGGCCAACCAGCCGATAAGTTATGAGCCGGCAAAAATGCCAATTTATACAAGGCTCTCTGAGAGAGAGGTGTCTATCTACCAAAATTTCCTAAGTCCTAAATCTCTCTCACAACCCCTATCTACTAAAGTACGAACCAATCATATTACTGTAAAGTACAGAAAAGTACTACGGCCGATGTACTTTCTGTACGGCTGGTGTACAACAAGGCTACTGAGTGGACGCGTGTTATTTTTCCACTCGTTCGTATATTCTTCGGAATTCTCGCGACCGAATGTCATCCTTCCACGCGACGCCACGTCATGCCACGTCCATAAAATCCAAAGTGACCATTTCGCGATCTCGACGATGACGTGCGCCGTCGAATTAAATTTGACATTAAATGTCGACCGTTTAAAACAAATGTTTGTTTCATTTGTTTCGTGCGAAATGACGTTCGCACTAAACTTTAACAGGTTCTATGTTCGTTTCGTCCATATTTCAGTGTAATACAATAGTTTAAATATGAATGAAACCCTATATCATCTAACGGACTTCTACGCCAGACTGGTTAGAGCTAACGGCTACGTTGCGCTATACCGGTCGGGGGTTCGAGTCCTGCCGGACTCAACCTTTTGTTAAGAGTGACGTAAGTCATCTTTAGTCCTTCCTATGGAGCTGAGGCAGCCATGGCTCCATCGCTCTCTCTCTCTTTCAGTGACTACAACAAGTATGGGGGAGAGAGAGAAGAGATGGAGGCAGGCTGCCATCATTTCTTATATATGTTTCCGCTAATTTATTTTAAACTAGAAAATACAAAATACTACTTATTTCAACAACTCGAAGGGAGAAAAATAACGAGTACTCTACCTCATCCTAAAAATTTCCCACTCGTGTGGCGCGTGCGTGGATCGATTCTCATTCGTTGTTTGGGTGATACTTTACCTAAAATCACCCTGCGAGGTTATTTTTGATGAAGTTTTTTAATGGGTTGCATTCTCTTGCCCGAGGGTCGAAAAGAGGAAAGCGCCAAAATGCGTTCACATGACGACAAACATGGAGTACATTCAAAATGTCAAATTGACGTTCACTGTACTGTGGTAAAAGTGGTCGGAGTATATTGAGAAGGTTAATATCGCGAAATTACGATGTTTTTTCAACACAAAACAACTGTCTGACACAAAAAAAAGGGGAAACCTTTGTCGCACCTTGGCCTCGAAGTCTATAACGGTCGAAGGAGGAGCTTGTACCTTTGAAGGTCCTTCGAAGGTGGCTGAAGTGCTATGGATTTTTTGAAGGACCCGGCCAAGCCTCCCCCCCTTGGTGCAATGCACGTCTTTTTGGAAAAGTTATTATTATGTCGTTGCTTCTACGCCGGGAGTAGAAGAGTAGTTCGTTGTTGTTTTTGGTGCTTCAATTTTTAGGGTGAAAAAATAAGCCACTTTTCTGGCACCAACCGGCGTAGCAACGGGCAGACCAGCGCGCAGCGAAATAATAAAAAGCAGCGAAGAACTAACTGCTTTTGCAAGTGCCCTCTTTGGAGAAGCACTTTGGGAGTCTTTTTTTTTTAAGAACCGCGTTCATAAATAGGTGAGTTAAAAGGAACGACAACACTTCAATCAAGTTTCGTCTACTTTCTGTTGTTGTTGATCCCTACCAAAGTGTTTCACACCATACTCATTCGATTCATACGTATTTCACTAAAATTGCGTGTTTTGTTTTTTTGGGTTGCTAATTCTTTCATTACAATGATATTTTTTGGCATTCATATTGAGAATAGAAAAAAGTCTCCACTGACTAGGGAATACTTTGGTTTCTATTTGAAGACTTTTGGGAAAAGAAATAATGTGCCTAGCGGTAGTTACAGTGTAACCCCTATTGACTGAATTGAACCAATAACCTCTAGTACGATTTGGTGAACCACGCCATACCTTTGTGAGTGCATTCCTAACCAATTTACGTCTACAAATCTTATGTCAAGATTTGGGCAACACAATTATAGGTTTTTCCAAAAGCTCTACATTTTCAATTCCAACAAGCAAATTGGTTTCACTTTATGCGTTGAATTTTGTGTTTAAACAAATAGTTGAAGTTTTTCATCCGGTATGAATCAAAAGTATGTCCCTACGTGTGTTCTACTGAAACATTGTATAACATTGCCCTCTAAATGATAACAACTTGTTTAGACTGTTGAAATAAATGAACAAGACTCGTAGCATTTTTGGTTATGTTTGTCTGTTAGTACATGCAATCGCGTAGAACCGATTTGGATTCAAGAAGAGAAGGTTCGAAGACTAAAAATTGCTTTGCATTTGTTTCGAAACACAAATTATCTTTTGAGTAGCACAGTGGAACAATAGCCGACTACTTTGTAGATACTCTTGGTTTAAAGCAAATGAATGATGTTTCTCGACTGCTTTGGACTGAAGGTATGATGAGCGCATGTATGACGTATGACGTAGGAATACCGAAAAAAAAAACGAATTAAAAAATAAGGGTGACAAAGATTCGAAGAACAGGAAAAGCAACGCTTGTTCTTGCTGCTTTTTTAGAACACTTTGGCGCTTCGCCAGAGGGACAAAATGGGCGTGATGTGCGCAGTTGGCGGCGGAATGCCGTGAAGGAATCGCGGGTCCGCTTTTTTTTTCGGATGTATGATGTATGACGTAGGAATACTGAAAACAACAACGAATTTACATTACAGGGAATAAGGTAGCAGACGAGCACTCTTTGGTGTTGTCCATAGCCTATTTCAACCATGGATCACTCTCGGAATCGGAAGCACCACAAACTACCTCAAAAACAGCTGTGTTTCAGACAGCACAGATTACTCCACAATAAACAAAATCACCTCAAACTGCACCAATATGCAGTATACCATAGACACCGTAGACTCCCAATTACAGCTAAATCCACCAAGGAATCTAGAAGATATAAGCTCCAGAGTTTCCCAAAAACAACTAACAGCTTCTCACACTAACCAGGTAGACTTCTCACGGAATTCTACCGAGATGACAGAACATAATTAAACTATACACACATATAGTGTCTAGATCATACAATATCTTCACAAAGTTTCACATCAAAACATCAATCAGAGTGATCACACCAACAAGTCAAAGTTGTAAAAAAAAAGTCTGCCATTTCTTTGATTAACTCAGCTGTGATAATCAAAATAATCTAAGTCCTACAAGTTATACTCAGAGAGTTCACTACTGAATGTACGGAGGCATACCAGCCGTACGTTATCTACTACCTACCTAAATTATTGTGAGTATACTCGAATAATTTGAGGTATGTCAGGCTGTGACTAAATCTACACTGATAAACTAATTAGCAAAAAGACAAACCTTTGTTGTATAGCATATTTACACCGACACCTCCGCAAAGTCAGCCTGCTTAGTCACTTGAGATCTTCTTATGAATCCCGTCCACCGACTTGTTTCATATAAACCTTATCTGCGTTGTCACATACCTGGATATATCCAAAAATAACCGCAGCTTCGTCGCACCTATGTTGTCCTATTTAAAGTACACTTGTCTCAAATAGATGTGCTATACCGGCGGCGCATATTTCAATGTTTCGTACATTTCAAATCGGATCGCTTCGCGATCCGCCGTCCATTTCTTATTGCATGTTCACGCCACTCAATAAGTCTCGTACTTCACTTTAGTTTTATCCGTACGTTCGCTCCCCCAATCCGTGAATCCATTCGAACCTCCACATTAATAATATACGCACGAAATGTCGCAAGCGCACAAAATGTCCCGTATGCACGAAACTAACTTTTCAAAACAACATTTGGAGGCCGACGGTCATTTCCGTACAACAATTGTGTAGACTCCCACCTCTCACCAAAACTGTTGTAATGATTTTTGTTGGTCCCAGAGCGATATATTGAATTTCGAATTTATCGCGATAAGGAATTTGACGATACACAACACTAGAATATTGAGTTAATTTCACACGAGGAAAATGACAAATTAGCGTTTTTAACGCTTTACGAGCACGTAACTGTTCGGATATTTCATCAAACTTTAAAATCTGATGTCCAATAACAATAATTCTCTTAAAATTTGATTTTTACTTCGAAACTTCGATGCATAATCCAAACAAAAATAGATAAAATGTGATGTAATTATTTTTCCATTGATTTTAATTGTTATATAAATTGGACAAAACTTACGACCTTAAAATAATATGAAAAAAAAAAAATAATAAAAAAATGCGATGATAGACGAACACAAAATACAAGAATAGTTAATGAACCCGAAAAAAAAAGGGGGAAAGAAAAGAAAAAAAAAGAGACGAGAGAAAAAGGACTATCGACAAAATTGTAAAAAAAATATATATATATAAATCGCAAAATCCTCATTTATTTTCATCTAACAATTTCTATTCACATTCTAGCTAGAAAATTCAGAAAAAAACCGCGAAAAAAATATAAAAAATATAGAGTAAAAAATAAGACATCGTAAAAAAAGAAAGAAAAAAGATTATGTCCTTTTTCCTTCATCCCACGCCCATTCTTCCAAAATCTCGAAAGCACTCGGAGTCTCCGATGTCGGTTGAAATAATGTCCACCTCCCCTCTCTCACTCCTCCCTCCCGTCTCTCTCCTCCCTCCCCTATCTCTCCTCCCTCCCAAATCTCCCCTCCGTCCCATCTCTCCCATCTTTCCTCTCTCACCTCTATCTCCCCTTTCTCCCTTAAACCCTCAAATTTTCTCCCAAAAACATCTCGAGAATCTCCCCAAATACCATCCTCAAATTCCTCTCTCTCCATCATTTTTTTTTTCGCCTTTTTTATCATTTCGATCGTTCGAGGATCCGCTCGATTTTTTTTTTTTTCTATTCTATTTCCCAAATCCAAAACATTTTCCGTCATTTCATACAAACTACAAGCTCGAATCAAAACACTGTACAATCCCATATCTCCTCCTCCTCCCACCCCCTCCTTTTCCATGAAATCTAACAAAGTTAAACCTTTTTCGACATCAATTCGACTTCCGGAAGATACGAGACATTTAATTAAATCGAAATAAACGCCGAAATCGGGAAAAAAACCGTCTTCTTTCATTTTTTGCAAAATTTCGTCGACAATTTTTGAATCTATGGAGTTCCCCGTCGAACAAATTGCGTATCGCCATGTGTCACTATTTACAACTCCAATCATTTTTTCGCCTTTGACAAGATAGTCAAAAATGGCATTTTTTTGGTCTATTTCTGAAG